>JAVCKT010026687.1:0-14730 GCA_032273925.1 Rhynchotus rufescens | reverse complement strand
TAAATACCTCAAAGGGGGGAGTGAGGAGGAGGGGGACAGCCCCTCTCAGTGGTGGCCAGTGACAGAACTAGAGGAAACGGCCACAGACTGAAGCACCAAAAGTTCCACAGAATCTTAAGGAAAAATTTCTTGACAGTGATGGTGATAGAGCCCTGGAACAGGCTGCCCAGAGAGGCTCTGGAATCTCTTTCTCTGGAGATCTTCAAAACCCACTTGGACACCATTCTGTGCAGAATGCTGTAGGTGGACTAGGTGATCTCTAAAGGTCCCTTCCAACCTTTATGATTCTGTAATTCTATGATTCTAAGCCGGGATCTGTGCTCTTCATACTGACTTGACACCAAGGAGTCTATTCGTCCCCTGCTTCCCCTTCGGCCTGTTTATCTCCACTTGAGCTGTAAACCCTTTTCACCAAAGACCATATATTGGCTCTATGTTTGTACAGTGTCTAGCACAACAAGGCCCTTGTCTTGATGTACTATTAAAAAACCAAAAAATACTAACGGTGAATTTACTCTGAGAGTTAATAAGATGGAGCCTTCCGATCCTTATTGCAACCTCCAGCTGCGTAGAGTGTAAGGCCAGGAGCGATGATTAGATTATCTGGCTTAACCACCCATAAAACATAGGATGCAGAATTTCATTCTCCCTCATAACACAAATAATAAATAGAATAATCCAAGCCAAACTCTAATATCCAATTTTTAATATCAACTAGAATATGTACGTAGAGGGAGACATTAAACAAACCCCTGTGTCTACTAATCTACAACCCCCCTGGCAGCACTTATACATTTCTTATTGCTCACCAGCTTATTTACTGTTAAGAAAGAAAGTTAATGCTGAGCTCTGAAGCATTTCTGATGGGAACTAATTTGCCCTGTGGTTTCGTAATGAGCCGCACCCTGATTCATCTCTCTCCACTCCCACTTCTTTTTACCTTCTCCTTCTTTAATTTAAAAATAAAGTGAAAATATGTTCTTTCTGTGAAGCAAAAATCAGATTAATTTCCTTTAAGTGCTTTCTAGTGCCCAGACTAGTACCTTGAAGCCAATGCTGTGAATTACAGATTTGATTGCTCTGATATAGGAGGAGAAGGTGTCTTGCTTAAAAAGAAAGAAAAAAAGATATCAGCAGACGTATACTTTTTCCAGGAGCAAAAGAAAGACAAAGGTTTATGGGGTAACTCTATTAAAGTCATCAACTTTCCTTTGCTTAAGGTCAAAAACTGTACTGGAGCACCAGAATAATATGATATTAGAAACATTCTGAACAACCACCTATTTTTTTGCTCTTGTCATGTTTATGCCTGAGGTCTTTTTATTTGATCATTGTTCTATTAATGGCCTTGAACCAATAAACGACCACTATCTGCAAAATAAAATAAAAACTAAGAAGGGTGGGGAAACAGCAGAAATTGGATGTTATGGGCAAAGCACACGCTGGGGGAACAGCGTGACTTGTGCCACACCACTGTACTAGGGAGCCCTGGGGACAGGGTGGGATGGAGGTGATCTCTTGGCAAAGCACATCTGTCAAAACTAGGGCAAAAAAAAGGGAGATGACATTTGAAGCTGTATGGCAAAATTAAATCCATCCCCTCCCCCAGCATATCCCACAGCACTTATTGTTATTTTCTGCCTGCAGATAATACATTAAAACTTTTTCTTTTTTTTTAACCTTTTTTTTGGTGTTTTTTTTTTTTTTTTTTTTTTTTTTTTATCCTAAGGCTGTGCTTTGATGAAAAGTCTCACAGTTTGCCCATTAGGAATGGGGAAATCTGGGTGTGATTAAGGTCTGAAAGCAGCCAAGCAGCCCACCATGGGCCTCGTGAAATATCTTTGACAGAAATGAGTTCCTCAGCTGTGGGCATAACGAACCAGACAGGGGGAATCACATGTGATAAATGAGGTTCGTCATTACATTTATTACTGTGAGTTTGAACATTTGTCCCCAGTCTGCCGCTCACAGCAACCCCCTAATGCCTGCAGTCACATTGCATCCCTGCAAGGTCTCCTTCTGTGGCGCTGGGAAAGTCACTTCACTTCTCTGCCTCAGCTTTTCAATCTGCAAATTGGGAGAAGATGCTTTAGGACTGTGAAAAGAAAATAAATACATTAATATATATAAAATCCTATGGATGGACTGTGTATGACTAATTTCCAATAAACAGGAATACAAAATGGAGTAGGTCTTCATCCTGCAATTATCTCTCTTTTTAAGCGAGTTTAAGTGGGATCTGTAGTCTTCTACACCAGTAGGACTGCACACTTAATATTCTAAGTGCATGGATTTATATTTATTTAAAAATGATTTTTTTCATCTTATAGTAAGTCTTAAGAGATTAGTCAAGATTAGAGCTCAATTTTTCTAGGTCTTATACAAACATAAGACAAGACCTTTTCTCACAAAGGTTTATCATCTTGAACTTTGACCCCATCCTATCAAATTACCAGGTAACAAATTTATAAGGGCAGAAATAAGCACCAGTTTAAATACTTCCAATGCCATCATGTTCAGTGAAACAACTATGGGCTTTGCTTCCCAGCATTTAAATATTTGCAGGCTTTTTTTTTTTTTCTGTTATGAAACAAAATGAGTCTCTTTTTAGGGTATGGAGGCAGAAACACTTCAAAATCTTGTAGGCAATGTGGAATCTGTAAGAAAATATTATGACCTGTCAAATGACCTATAATTTGATTAAGCAATCTTTGAATTAAGAGGTTGGGAGAAGTTTTTACTGCATTAAATTCATAAAACATGTGTTTTCTCTCAAAATGTCTTGTAGTTCTAAGTTAAGGGAAAATGAGTAAGTCTTTGGCTAAATTTCTAATTTTCATTTTTTATTAATAGTGTGTAGCTCATTTCTGTGCGAGGACAAGATATATATCCTGCCTTATTTTTATTTTTTTCTTTAGGAGATATTTTATCCATGTAGCAAAACAACATTATAAGTATGGATTCAGTGGCTGAAGTGGTTTTTGGTATTTATTAGTGTACTTATCAACTTTTAAAAATCCATTTTTCCCATGATGCAAACCTCAGCCTCAGTTGGTATCATGAAGATCTACGACAAAGCTAAGAATGCAGCGAAGACTTGTTAGGTGGCTGTTTTTGCATAGTGGTGTCATAGTGCTCAGAAGGAAGGGAGGTCTACAAAGAGAACATGAGAGCTGAGAGGATCCTGCACACAGGAGGACTGAGAAATTGCCATATCAGCTTAATAACATGTTTTCTGTCTGTCCTTTTTCTCAGAAAGCCCATACTGTTGACCAGAGTGGAATGTACTCTGTGATGAAGGGTGCGATGTAGTTATAGGGTTAAGACATTTTTTAAGTACTTTGTTGGTCAAGCAATGGCGCCAAGATGTTCAGGTCCCACCTGTTCATGTCCATTTTACTTGCATGGAAGTAAAAACTGTGAGAAAAATGACTCCAAATGACCAGCAAACATGAAATAACATGTTCCATCAGTAAATTGCACCTCAGCTGGGAGCTCTCAGTGGGCTGTGTCCTAGTCAGTTCAGTGCCTGCTCAGGACACCTTGGTGAGGTGTTTTTACAGAATCCATAACCAGGTCACTTTTGGGGATGGGAGAGAGAGACATTTTATTGGCTTTATCAATATCTAGTGTCCTTTTGCATCTCTGGGACCCCCGGTAATAACCATAGAGATAATAAATAACAGTCACCAGAATGATAGTGAATCTATGGAGCTGTAAATCATTTCACGTGGGACTTGTTCTATCAGGCTAGACCTGCCCCTCAATTGCAAGTATAAACAGTCAAGATGAAATATAAGGGAAAATGGCAAACACTCATGTACTTGATGAGTCTGCCTGTAACTTTGATCACTACTGTACCCACTATAGGAGACAGATTCCCACCTAGCTTAGCAAAGTCTGAGGACTTCCTGAACCGAGCAAGGACAGCTGAAAGGTCCTGGCAAAGTATTCTCCTTGCTGCCAATAGCACAGATAAACACGAGGTGGAAATCTTGCAAAAGCCAAAGCTGGTTAGGCTGCAAGACTATGCGGTGCCTTGAGCACCTCACTGGTAGCTGGGTGGGAAGACAGGAAAGAAAAGGGAAAAGAAATTGGTTCTTATCTTTTGTAGGCTGTCTGTAAAACCAACACCTGCAGAGCCTGAGAGCGAGAAGAAAAAAAAGACTTGTTAATGTTGAAGATTAAATCTATGCCTTTTGAATCTAAGGCATATTATGTAGTACCTTACATCACAGCTTCAAGATTAGCATAAATTACGATGTGCACATTACCTCTGACCGAGGCACAACACAATCAAATCACTTAGGACTGTAGTCCCAGGGATATTCGAGCCTCTGCAATTCAATGCCAAAATAACTCTGGTCTTCCCCTCCCCGCTCCCGGCAGTATTCTCCTTGGTTTTAAAAGACAAAATCAAACTCAACAGTACAAATATATAAAACGTGGGAATCTATTGCTTTGTGAGTTGGGGCTGCCGGTTGCATTAGCAGACACCGACTGTTAACGCTTGGCAGGAAGGTTCCCAGCTCCCAGGAACCAGCTTGCTCACTTTCCTTAACTGCTTTCCTCCAAGTGGAGACATGAATCTGCCCAGGATAAGCTGCAGCAAGTCCCGCTCGTTCATGAGTTAATGGAAAATAGTCCCAAACATAGTGCAGGACTAATTCTCCATTATTTGATGGAAAAACTCTTTTTCTCTCTTGTAATTTTCAATAGAAGAGCATGGAGCTCTAGTGGGGAAGGGGCAGTGGGGAGAATTCCCTGCAGCATTCACACTGATGTGCTGGATGCAGGATCCCACCCTGGTGTTTGATGCAGTGCTCATCTTGAAGCTGGGAGGCTGCTTGGACATTAATCACAAGAAGTCCATTTTTATTACAGGGGTGGAAAACACTGGACCTGGATATTATCAGATGTGAAGGTTATCTACAAAATATTAGATCTTACTTTCCTAACGCATCACCCTGCCTTTTCCCACTGCTGTTTCCCAACAGCTCAGTTTAAGCATCTCCTTCTCCTGACTCCAGGTTTAATGCAGAGTGCTAATCTTTACTTCCTCTAAGCCCCTGTAACTTAATGAAATCTTAACATTTGGAAACGGCATTCCTAGATGGAAAAGAAGGTAAACCAGAAGGTAAACCCAGAGATCACTGTGTCCCTAGATTCCCTGCTATGGGCTGTACAAAGTCCTTGCAACTCTTTCTTTAAAGAGAGGCTGGCGAATTACAGCTGTGTCATTTTGGTCTTCTGCTTAGCAAGCTGCATTTGCCCTTTCTTATTGCCAGCTCTATTTTCCGGGGGTTTATCAGCCGTCATACATCTGCCAAAAATGACCAGATGAAATCTTACTCCTCAGGAGAGATATTGTTCCCTCACCTCCCCCTAAACCCTCTCCCCCATTCAATTCTCCTTTGTGGCCACTCTTTATTTATAAATCGAATTCATCTGAAATTGGAGTTTGAGGACTGGCCCTTTCCTGTGTGCTCATTATGAATAAAGCATGACGAGGGCCTTCCAATTTTAGATGCTTCTTTCTTTCTTTTTTTCTTATTTGCTAGGCAGAAACTGACTCAGCCCTGGATTTATAAGGAAAGCATCACTGATAAATCAGTGCTGGAGAAGCTGCAGCAGTTGTGGCTGCACGGAGAAGCAGTAGTGAGCCGGTGGGAGGCTGACACATGGTTAAATTGTCTCAGCTTGCTTGAGCAACACATTATTATTTCATAAGAGGTTCCGGCTATTGAGAATGAGGCAATTAACAGGGCAAGCGGGGTCTGCAGAGTCGCGTCTAATCTGTAGTACATGCAGGATACATACACGATATTCTTCAGTCCATAAATCCGTCTCAGGATTAGGATGGTTCCAAGGAGTAACTTTCCTATCTAGAATTTCTATAAATACAGGATAATAAGATCTTCTGCTCCCTTGGAGGAGAGCTTTTTTTTATCTTTAAATAAATTGAAACAAGAATATTAAATTCCTCAAAGTATTCCTAAGCGTCAAAATTCATAGTTGTCAGGTATTAAGTATTATTAATTTAGATGAATTTGAACTGGATTAGTTTGCATTTACAGGTTGTTTACAAATTCTAGAATTAAAATTATTTTCTTCAAGGGTCTGTCTTCTTTTTGTCACATTAGAGTCAAAAAGTAAAAGATTCTTGTAAATAAAGAGTTTGCAAGGAAAGGGAACATAGAGTGAGGCACAGAGGGTTGAGTTTAGAGGTAACAGGGATGTGGCCCCAGATAAAATGGATACTTCATCTTAATTCTCACTAAGATGCAAAATATGGAGGCAAACTTAGGGCTCCTGCAGAGACGAAGTGTGCAGAAATGGAAATCATCATATCTGAGATGGAAGTGAGAATTCAAAATGACTTGATATGCTGAAGCTCTGGGAGACCTGGCAGTCTCTCTCCTGGAGAAAAGACAGATTTGGCACAGAAAATGCACTCAAGAACTTATTAAAAAAATAAAGGAAGAAAAGGGACAAAGAAAAAAAGAAAAAGAAAGAAGAAAAAAGTGTTTCAGTGTCAGGCAAGTCCTGACAAACACAGTCTCTAAACAGAGGTAGGGAGAGGGAAGCTATAGGTGTCAGGTTGCTTACTCCAATGCGGACAATATGGAGAACAATTTTGAAGGGAAGTATAATCAGAAGACAGGGGGACAAATGGCAAATAATACCATGGGTTAACTTGGCTTTACCAAAGAGTTCCAGTCTCCCTTTCTTTTTCCAGTACGATTTGTTTTAGGCAAGGGAACACCAGCAGCACTAATCCGTCTGGGCTGCAGTACAGCGCGGGTTTCAAGGCTGCCAAGGACATGAGTAGCTAAGCTGGAGAAGACGGGGATTAATAGGTGAATTGTAGGTGCGTAAAGAAACTGATAAGACGAATTGTGCTGAAAAGGGAGCTTATTGGATTGGAGAGAATTTATGAGTGAAATTTCTTAAGGATCATTCAGGGGACTGATCGTATTTGATGTTTTTTCTACAGGCTTTAGCATAAAGGATGCTCCTGTGCTGCTAAAATACAGAAGAGAGGCTTTGCCAGGGTGGAGGGAGCTTGAGCATTTATTTGGGGATCACCTCACCAGAATAATAAAAATGGCGTGAAATCTAATTGTTCAGAATACATGGTCATGCACGTAGGAATTAGCAAAAGGAATAAGGAATTTCTTCTTTGGATCCTGCTCTTCTCCCTATCATCTAGGAGAATTTTATATAACATTTCCTGTATTATAGGACAATTTTCAAAACAAGACAGTAAAAGGCTTACCAGAATCAATACATCCTGGTCCTCAAAGGGCTGTATTCAGTCTCTGATTAACTATTAGAAAACAAAGTACATCTGATCCTATTCTACTACACAATCAGGACATAATGGCTGTTCTGGACTCGCAGATGACACACACACTGTATCTGGAAAATTGCATCCGGTTTCAAGTCAGACCTAGCAAATTAAAACTCAAAGCTAAATCTAATCCGTTGCTTGTTCCTGGACGGTTGGTGAGGCAGAAAGCTTTTGGCTTTCCATCAGCCCCTGCCAATATGCCAAGGAGCGCTGGCCCCGAGCAGCACAACGGAGCGGTCTCGACAGCTGCTGTCACCTCCCCGTGCTCCTCGTGTCCCTGCAGACTCCCACACGTTTGCTCCACAGCAGCTTCGAACCAGTACAAAGAAAAAAAAATTAGATCTCCCTCAACCAAAATGATCACTTGAGACCAAAGAGTGCTATGAGGAGCATCTTCCTGTACTTATGTATATGAAAATAGAGATTACGAGTGCATTGCTTATAAATGCACTTTATTTGTTACAGATAATTGTGATAACTGACTGTAAAAATTCAACTTAATTGAAAGCGAACTTCACACAGCAGTCTGGTTTCTGACTCAAAGCTGCATTTCTTTTGCATGGAGTATGTAAGCAGATTTTTTTAGGTCTTTGAGATTGTTTCTATGAAAAAAAATACCCAATCTTCTACAAACTTTGCAAAATAAAATAGAAATACTACAGGTGTCTTTGTGTAGCCCCAGGGATGAATCCTTATCTTGATTCACTAAAACCTGTTCAGTTATGGAAAGCCCTAAGTGTTTTTTTACTAGTCTGAAAGATGCGAGAAAGAAAACTTAGGAAAAATGGCTGCAGATTTTCCCATGCAGAGAACATCTTTCACCTCCACCCCATTCTCACTCAAAGGCTTTTGCACCTCCTGTGGAAATGGATTTCAGGTCTCCCTCATACACTGTTTCTCATGGTGGGGCCTTAGCACGGAGGGGAACGTTGGGCTCTGTAATTTACTTTTCAGAAAATTTAATCACTTCAAATCACGTGTGAGTAACAGGACCCAAAGGGTCAAGCCGGGACTCTCAACCTGTGCTATTATGAAGCTGTCCTTTTGTTTTACTTTCACACCATACCTTATGGAAGAGTATACTACCCTGCAAGGAAGTTTTTTTCCTACCTTCACATTTATTACTTTAAGTTAATTCCCATTTTCTTCCTAGTGACTTGATTGTTTGGCGCTACTTTCTAAACTAAGTACCTGCCTTACTCATCTTAGATTTATTTAGGTTAGCGGAGGCACAGCCAGCATTATTTTAGATGCAATATATTCAGTGCATCCCTGTGCAAGGACATTTATGAACTCTCCATTTAATACTTCAACTACTTTACTGTCCTCCCTAGTAACTTCATTTCCAATTTCATTTGGCCACAGTCTTCCTTCCTGCAACATATCTAAGATTTTCAATGTATAAATATATATATATTTATATAAACACACACACACATAATATATAAGTGCATAAAAACAGCCGACTTCCTGCAGGGGAACAGAGTATTTCGTTTCACTTTTTAAAATCATTTCACATCTTGTTTTCTAGCCCTCTGAGAGCTTGCCCCAAAGCTGTACTTTGAGCATTTCTGGATCCCCTGGGACTTTCTGTCCCCTCAGTGGACATCCAAAGCATGCAAACCCCACAGAGGTGGCACTTCGACCACTCACCATCAGCAGAAAACCAGAGGTCCCACAGAAACGGCTTATAGTGCAAGATGAAGAGCTAGGAGATGGTTTCTTCTTGAATCATTTCAGAACTAAATCTGTGTCTCCCTCCCCTGTTCAACCTTTGGGGTTATCTCTTATAAACAGATAGGGAATTGTGATATATGGCTTTCAGATTAACTGGAAGGGAAAAAATAAATAATCTCTAGACCACAGAGAAAATAAACATCTGGTTCATTGCAGCAAATGCATACAGAGAGTTCAATGGAAATATCCCACAGAGATTTTTGCAGTGACAGGGAAATCAGCTCTAAGTATCTATGTATCTTGGGGAAAAAAAAAAAAAAAGAAAAGCTCAGTCACATCTTGTTGTGCATAAGTGTAATTGATTGGCAGTTATCTATTAGCAATAATTTCTGTTTGATGATTTGCCATATGTTGTCAAGCTTCAAATCAGAAGGGAGTGGATTAAATGAATAGATACTGTCAGGAAAATGTACAAGATACCAGCAGCATAACAGAGGATGTTAGGCATAATATACACAGCATCCTTCTAAGACAGTAGAGTTCTTTAAACTAGCCTAATTTTAAGTATACAGAGGCTCTGTAGATTGGCAGATTTACAGATTTCAGGCTCCTAGGGACCCTTTTGCTCAAATCTTTCACTTGCTGCCTTTCAGTGACAGGCAAGCAGTGAAATGTATATGGGCCTTTGAGTGATCTTTCCTTTAAGACTCAATAGGACTTCACATAGGCTGAGGAGAACCTATTGGGGGAGACTTTGTGCTATAGCCCAGAGTTCTGCCTCAGTGGTGCAAACCACCTATTCCTGAGGATGTCACTCAGAGAGGAGGGTCATCCGCAACGCGTTTTCCCCTGCCAGTTATAATCAGAGTGAGCTGAAGCAGAGACCCTGCAGAACTCGGCCCACTATGCTATGAACCTGTCGTCACGAGGAGCACTCACATGCTGCTGAAGCCCCATTAACCCAATACGCTGACACGGGTACGGAGCATGAGTTCAGGAGTACGAAAGCTGCCTTCTTTGATCTTCAGAAAATGTCTCCGATAGCATTAATTTTTTTCTCCCTCTTTGAGAGAAAAGAACTGATTCCACAAAAATGCTGTGCAATAGTTACAAGTGAACATGGCCTAAGGGAGTTCATTTCAGTGAGGGCAGACAGACCTTTCTGGGCTATGTATTTGGGATAATCCAGGTAGCTGAGTTATTCTGCTGTCTGACACATTCTTGGGCAGGAAAACCAGAAGGAAGAGGCTGAGAGAGAAAGATCTCTTAAACGCTCTTACCTCTGATCATCCCAACTACAGCTTCCAGAAAAGCTGCATCTGCCATCACAGATTCATCATTTTGAGGATTTTATGAAAGCATAAGGTAAAAAAATGATACTCTGCTATTCTGAAGTACTCAGAGGTGTCCCCATGTAAAATATTGTGCTGCATCTTGTGCAGCTCCTTATTTTCCTTTTTTCTTTCTTTCTTTCTTTCTTTCGTTTTTTTCCTTCCTATATATTTTAGAATTTTTAACTCATCTCATGCAAATAAATAAAATCCCACCATGAATCAGGAACTGCTTCATATTCAAATGTAGAATCCAGAATTACAAGACTTTAGAGCAAGTCACCCCCCAGCCCTTGAAACTCTGAGCCCCTACAGGTAGATTTGGGAGAAATGACAGACTGGCTCTTCCCTACTCCACTTGTCTGCTAAAACTCACCAGTGCAGCTTGACAGGTGCAGAGGCAATAATATGAAGGCTTGTATTTTATCTCTGAGAAAAAAAGCATCTCCATTTTAATTTCAAAATCTAGCCCCTAAAGAGAATGGTTCTATAATTTATTAAAAAAAGAAAAAAAGAGAGAAAAAAAAGAGTGATTCCAGTGTGGCCTTCCTAATTGAATAAAACAAACTTGTTAACTAAAACTATGGTGTCTGCAATGGTTATTTACTGCCAACCTTTTTTTTTCCTAGGATAGGAAGAGGAGAGACTTGACAATTTCTGCTGAGCAGGGAGCAATGCAGGCAAAATTAAGATGAGCACCCAAGTGTTTTCCCCACTTGCACTTTTTGGGGCATGATTCCACAGTATGACTTAGATATCCAAAGCAAGTGTATGTACTTCTGAGTGAGAGGCTCAGCACAGGAGAAACACAGTCTCAGATAATCAGAATTACACCCTTTTGGAGACACAATTGGCTAATTAACTCAAAAGAATTGAATTATGTCCTCACAAGTGGCGAAGATTTATTTTAAGTGCTTGCTATGAAACAATTTATAACTAATAAATGGATGCCTAATGTTGGCTTCCACCCTAACTTTTGCTTATTCACTGCCAATAGAAAGGTGTTATTTTAGCTTGGAGAAAATATCTCATTTTGAGAACAAATGGGTAAGAATAAATGTGGGACCAGAGTCAGAACCAAATCACTTGCCATGGGAGCTCATTGGTCCTGGGACAGATTTCTAAACAGAGCACCCTTTTCAGTGCCCATTTCCCTAGAACTCTTGCAGTATGGTGAAAAAGTGGACACCCCTATGTGGAGGAAGATGGCTCTTCAAAAGAGAGCAATAAGCTAGGTTTCTGTAGCCAGTTGTAATTGCGTTTTTGGAACAGTTATATCTTTGCATGAAGTGCAGTGAATGCTTTGTGATTCCAGCATGAGGTTGCTCTCAGAGATAACCACCCTGATAAAGGCTGAGGCTTTCAGTACTTAAATAGCTTTCGGTGAGCAGCTTTCCTCTCTGTCTTCATTTGCAGGCTGGAGTTGCCAACACAAGGATTAGAAAATCCCACATGAGATTACTCTCATGAGACTTCCAATCCAATTTTGCATACTCCAGAAATCCAGATAAAGCTTCAAGCTTCTGGACGCTTTCACCGGATAAGCCTCCTGACGTTCATCAAGTTTGCGCTTCACAAGGCACTAAACACTGAAAAGAGACTGATAAAATACATCTTTGTGGTATTTGATGCTTTTCTGATGTATTCCCAGTTGTCTAAAGCCTGAGGAACTGAGATGTGAGACAAGATGGCAATGAACTCAATATATATATTTTTTCTTAATGGATGTTAGTGAACAATTTATGCTAAACACCTCATTTGACCTACAGGATGAAAGGATCAAGGGGCAGCAATATTTTCATTGTAGGCCTTATGAATTACGTATCCTTACTATTACTGGTCAGTCTGCTGGTAGGTTTACATTCTTGAAGCTCAGTGCAAAGACAGTAAACACAGGATATAAACTGCCTCAGTGCATCAGCACTGCTGTGAGAGGCAAAAGAACTGATTTTAAAGGGACCTGACTAAGGGAACTGTAGACCCAAAACCAACATGGGCTTCAAAAAACAGGAGCAGAGCAGGAAACCACATCCATGCTGCCCATTGCAATTCATGCCCATCGCTGCACCTGCCCACACTATCTCTGACTCCCCTGTGCCAACAGCAGCATGACATTAGTGCCACAGGAGAAAAAGCACGGACCCTCATGCTATAAAATCATCCCAGGATAAGTGTTTGGAAGAAGGACGCTGTACTGGACACAAATGCTATATTAAACTAGGGTAATTCATCTTTCCCTATGAAGACTTAAAGGGTTAGCATTCAATGTCTTTCTTTAATCCTTCAGATATTTTCAACATAGGATAATGGATTTGGAGGGGATTTGTTTGGGGGATCAAACAGGCAGAAATTATGTCAGCATTCTTTTGCGACTACTATAATCAGAGAAAATATTTTTTTCCATAACAGGAAAAGGCTAGGCACTGAGCCACTAAAAATTTTAATTACTAGATGACTTTAAAACACGGTAATTTAGTCCCAATTAGTGTTATAATAATTTATTTATATAATACCAGTATATGCAGTTATGTTCTATAATCCATTTACTCTAAGTCTTGTAATATGTGTGGCCCATTAAGTGATGAAGTAGAAGGCCATTAACCTGTAATGCGAGTTCAGATTATGTTATTAGATGGCATTTAGTTTCTTCACTGGTGGGTGTTGACATTTTAGAGTGCTTTTGGGGTAATTTATCTATAGCCACTCATTTCTCCTCAGCCACTCAGAAATGCTGCAGATCTAGACTACTGCAGGCCTGATGAATGTAGATGGATTTCTTGGTTAAATCACTGATGTTCGTTGTCTTTGTGTTTCTGATAGTCTCTCCAATCCCATTATCAAAGTGAGTACATGGCACCATTCATGAAAAATATTCTGAAAATTATGAGTCTGGTGGCCTCAAAATCAGGAACTATGACTTAAACACATTAGGTTTAACTATAATTCATTATGATTGCTTTTCCATTGGTTTCTATATTTGGAGCTTTAAGAATTGCACTCAGGTGCTATTACCAAACTGTTTTTTTCTCACTTTGGCAAGTGAGAGCTAGGAAGATGAAAGCTACAATTTTATTAGCGCAGTTGTGGCCAGCTACCTATGAAACCTGGCAGTGTACCAAGCTAAATTCATCCCTCTGTTGGTGCCCATAAACAGATGGTTCTTCAACAGAATGATGGCTGCATAAGGGCCTTGGGACACTAAGGGCATCTCCAGAGTCAGGATGATCTGAAATAGGGGCCCTACCTTCCCCTTGATCTAGGGTTTTTAGGTTATGAATTCGAGATAGGACACAGCCTTCATGTCCCATGAAAACCTCCCACTTCTCCAATCTCCATCATCTCTCAGGTCTGTGCTGCTGACGGCCGTGCTTCAAAGAACGGGTTGTGTGAAAACAACCAATCTATCTTGGTTAAAATGACACCAAAAATGGGGGACAGCAGCAGAGAAACACCCGCTAGATCATTTAAAAAACTTTCAGTTTAGCACCTTTAGGAGCTTTAGTTGCTGGCCAGTTAGTGTGTGAAGAAGCTGATTGCTGATAGAGGACAGTTTGTGGAGCTATGTGGATGGCAATAGAGCTAACACCAGTTGGAATAAAATGAACAGCAGTGAAATTTCCCAAGTGGCTTTTCCCTTCCCTTCTCTTCCGAGGCCCATTAGTGTCTCCCAGTACATGGATATATACTCTATAAATCATACGTGGCTGGAGGAGCTGATGATCCACTGGATACATTCTTGAAGAAAAGCCCACTAAAGGTAATAAAATAATATGCTGCCTATGTCTCAGCACTGCATGGTGTTGCAGCACTGCTAAGCACCTACTCCCTTCTTGAATGTTTCTCCAGGCACTGGCTGCTGAGGCTGGGGAGGTTGTAGAACTATTGAAAACACAAGATTTAAACACAGGTAGGCTCATCGTTCAGATATTCCCTACCTGTAGCCCTTAGTCATACCTATACTCAGGATGAGCTGAGGGGACAGGGCTGTGAGGAGTGGTAGGGTCTTGTAATACAACATGGAATGGCAGTTTTTGGTTGCCTATTGATTTTATGTGAAAGAAATAATCCCAAGCCCTATGGTTGCTCACACATCAGGGTAGTTACTCATTATTTGATCACTAACACCCCAATGCTGAGTGCAGTGAAAGTGCCCAGGCCAAGCACAAGCACTACATGCGAGCATTTCCAGACTCTGGCTTCCTCCTGTTGCTTTGCACTGGTGTAACCCACAGTCTGTCCTTCTTGTCATAGTGCAGCTTTTTACATATAGTCTCTTTGCAGTTAGAGATTCTACCTTAGCCTATAGAGCTCTTTTTTCTTTTTGTTTTGTTTTTTTTTTTTCCTTTTTTTTTTTTTTTTTTTTTTTTA
>JAVCKT010026686.1:0-19975 GCA_032273925.1 Rhynchotus rufescens | reverse complement strand
GTGCTGTGAGGCTGCCCGAGCACCTAAAGCAGATCAGAACCAGCCTCACCCTGTTGCTGTCTCTGCCTCCCTCTTTCTCCCCGCTACCCGGCTCTGCCACCGAGCAGCTCCCGGGCAGAGCAGCTCCCTCCAGCCCGCCCGTGGGCAGCAGCTTCTGCAGCCCCTTCGCTCCTCACCCATCCTCCCGTACCAGCAAGTGCTCTGCGTCCTGCACTGAAGCACTAAGTGACACAGGACTCGATTGCAAACAGATTATTTTCAGTGCATGCACATGCACATACTATGTTCGAGACTGGGAATCTTGAAATTATTTTCTTATTTCCTTTATATTTTTCTCTACTCATTCCATGTTCCTTTTTTTAGCTCTGCTTGAAAGTTATTTGGAACCTTCCCTCCTGAGTCATGTGGATGAATTACTACTTTGCTTTTTCTGGGAAAATAACACTACAGAACAGTTACTGCAGCATACACTACAAGTACTACTGGCAAAGAATATGTAGGTATTTTAGATTTATATTGCTGTAACTGAAAGCAGAACTTGGCTGTATCTTGCCTGACTATAATGAAAAGAGATAGCCACAACGGGCTTTTGTATGAACTTGACTCCTAGAAATTATGGCAATAAAAATAGCAATGCCATCATTTGTTACTTCTAATTATTTCAAGACTCAGACATGTAAACCTACGCTTAAAGGGATGTGCTGACCTGAAGTGCATAAGGAGAAAACAGTTCTTTTACCAGCAGAGCAGAGGCAATAGCAAGTCCAGGAATTTATATCATGCTTGTCAGCACATGGTTTGAACATGACAGTCCTTCCAGACAGACCCCATATATGCTCCTCTCACAGCATCCTCAGAATCTGCCTTCTTCCCTGCTAGTGTTGCTCCTGCAACAAGTTCCAGCTGGTAAGGGGCATTTCATACAGCCATGAAGAGCCAACACCCAACAGGAATCAGAAGCAATAAATATATTTGTGTATATATGTATATATATATATTTAAAATCCAAGTTTTTTGGAGAGCTTTGGGACTTTTCTCACACATTCAGTCAAGATCTCAGTCTTCTCCTTATCATCTTACAGCACTGATTTACCATTTTATGTCCATCAATCTCTAATTAACAGTATTTTAAGTTGAAGCAATTCCAAAACCCTGGGAAAGCTGTTCAGCAGTGCCTGTGCCATGGACCTGCCAGTTAACAGCTCTGAAGCAGAACAAAATGTTTCACTTAAGCACCACGTGCAAATGTTATGTCATGTTTATTTCTTGAATGTATTGGCTTATGTGGAGTTAATTTTTAACTCCACGTAATTACGTGGAGTTAATCAGCATAGGACTGATGGCAAGCATTACCCTGACAGGCCCAGAACCGAGCACAAATTCTGAAGTGCCCTCATCATGGGAGAACCTGAACATCTTCCAGTAGTGCACAAGCCTGTAGGGCTCATCTACCCACTGCAAGGGGAATAAACCCTCAGATCCTCTCCCTGGGGAAAGCCCAATGCACGAGGCTGATGTGTTTGGGTAGCACTTTGCAGAAGATGTGTTTACACAACCATGATCTCTGTCAATTAGTTCCCTCCACAATTATCTCCTCCCCTACAACTTCGGAATGCGCTGGCCAATTTCAGGCATATTTAACGAAATGGGAGAGATCTGAAAGATCGGAAATTCCTCCAAAGTAGTGAAAATTAGGGCCTGGGTAGAGCAGGAGACCCCAATTAGCATCCTAACCGAGGAAAGGGCTGCATGGTGAGAGCCGCAATTATCTGCCCTGTTTGAAGTGCCAGCTGGCCAGGCAGCAAACAGGGCCGCAGAGCCAACGAGCAGCACGCGGCTCCCAAGGGGCCGTGGCAGTGGCCAGGGGACCGCTGGAGAAGAGACGGGGGCTCTGCGAGGCATTTCGGGCAGTGCATGAGCAGGGATCACGGCAAATGACTACGTTGGTTGCAGTTCTGCAGATGAAATAGAGAAGTTGCATAGGAAACCAGGGCACATCAATTCACGTGCTCAGGAAATGTCTTGTTTTAATGCTTGCCTGCCCCTACTTTGCTGTGGAGATGGTTGGTTGGTGCCAAATGCCTGGCACTTGGGGACAGACAATGCTGAAATGCAGGATGTGCCCGGGGGGCCTGGGAATGGCTGGGCTGCCACACAGGTTGCCCTGTCCTTGCCAGAGTTTTGCCCAGCTGCGGTCAGTGAGTTAACCTGACTACATTCTTGTGCTCGAAAGTACTGATAGTTTCAGGCAGGATGATAACTTTGCAGTAACACACCTGCTGGACTATTAATCACGGTATATTTGTAGCTTTCTTTTTTTGTACATGCTGGTCCCATTTCAGAAAGGATTCATTTTTCTCTTTCCAATGAGCTTAACCTACTTTTTCTCTTACAAATCAGTAGCAATTGCAATGAAATCAATGGAGAACGAAGAGAGAAGAACAAAGCTGAGGATTTGAACCACAGTGGTATTGCTTTCACCAAATGAAAGAAAAATTCTCCTAAAGTGATCGTGTGTTAGGCTTGGCAACACTTGTCACCCCATTGCAGCTCATTAGTCAAAATAAGAGTTTGTTCCTTCCCTGCCTGCACTTCTACATGGAAAAGATGCATCAGTAATGAAGATGACTGCCTGAATTGGCTTTGCATGTGACCTTTATCCAAAAGTAATTCTTTTTCATCATTTTCACATAAAATCCATCAAAATCCCCCCATCTGGCTTATTCCTGGGAGGCATCCTTAGTTCTCCCAGCTGGATGGCTAAAGCCTGTGCCTATTCCCTGACCTTAGCATCCATTTTAATATTAAACCTCCCTCCACCAGAAAGAAAGATATTCTTCAGAAGGGCCGGCCTGGCAGCAAAGCTGGGCTTTGCGCTAAACCACTCACTGCGCTCTGTGTTTTGTGTCTGCTGAGCAGCCCGGGCTCGGCAGCTGCTGTCTCCTGGATTAATGACTACTACCTCCTCCCCTCAGGTGTCCCACTTAGCCTTTTCCCTGGAGAAACCAAGCAGGCATTAGACCTGCTGGGATCTGAATCCCAAACTACTTTGGACCTTGACCTTTCCATCACTGCATGAATTTTTTAAAACATTTACCGAGAGTTCAACTAACAATTCATTTATTTTTTAATTAATCAGCCCCTAGGAAGAAAAAGAGAAAGACTCTGGCAGCTCCTTGGTCCCAGGACTGCTTATCAGCATCTGCAGTAAACAGGGAAAAGCTCATAAATATTGCATTCTCCCTCAAGATAAGGGATTTCAGAGTGAAGGATTGCTTCCCAATAGCAAATTTCAGGGCAATGTCATGGAAATGGGTCACTTAGATTCCCGGAATGCAGAAGCCAACGTGGGGCTTCCTTAGAGTGTGGAGTATCTCCTGCAGCCTGCACCACCCCTAACTGGATCCCGTCAAACTCGTCAAACTCCCGAAAAGGGAGGCTGTGGCCTGCAGGCATCTGCATGAGCACCTGTACTGGTGGCCTTAGGAAAGCAGGGGAACCCCAGTTTGTTTCTTGTGCTGCAGAAATAAAGAGTTTCCTAGCAAAGCAACTGGAGTCGGGAGTCTCCTGCCTGTGCAGGCACGAGGTGCAAAGCCTGGCCCTTCTCTGGCCGTGGGAAGGACAGCATCCCGCGGGCTGCAGGGGCTGCGCTCCCTCTGGCCCACACGTCTCTCCAGGCACTTCCCAGGCCTCCGGCAGCTGCCTCCGTGCAGCGGGAGCTCAGCAAGCGCCAGGCTCCCGCGCAGCCAGCCAAGCAGGGGAGAGGAGCTGCCAAGCCCGGCCGCGGCCGAGTCCTCCGGGCAGGATCCTGCCGGGATGCGGGGAGCCGGGAGAGGAGGGACGCTCGGCCGCCGCCGCTGGAAGCTCCTCTGATCCTGGCTTCCTCCAGCATTCACAGTGATGACTTGGCATGTTCATGTTCTCTACATAAATCCTGATAAACTCCTAACCTCAATAACATCCTGTAACTAGTGGCTCCCCTGCCTAGTTGCCATATTGTGTGAAAAAATGCTTCTCCTTATCACTATTACATTTGCTGCCTCTGACTTTCACTGAATTTCTTCCCCTTCTTGTTTCAGGAGACAATGTGAATATTAATTCCTCTCTAATCTATCCCACCCACTCTCTTCATACATTTATCATGTCCTTTCTTATTAATCTCCTCTTTACTGTGAAGTGTTCCAGCTTTTTCAGTCTTGTACATGGAAGTTTTGCTTGTCTCCTTCTGTCATGGAGTCGATCACTCCTTATCTGTGTCGGACTGGGACCAGCAGGCAGGTGACCCAGGTGGCTCTCTAACCCATTATGGAAAAACTAGAACAAACAGCACTTCATTTAATATGGCTATGAAAATATCTTCAAGGAAAGCCTTATGACAGCATCTTCTGACTCTATTTGTAGTTTAATTTTACTATCACTGTGTGCTCCACAGAAGGGCATATGTTTTATTCATTGTCAAAGCATAACTAACATTTTATTTTCTATTTAAAGAACTTCTGGCAAACGGTATAAGGGATAAGAGAACACAATAATTTCTTTTTATTTGCCTTTAATCCTCTCCATAAACAAATCCACTGACTTGATTTTTTTATAATTTTGAGGGCACTTGGATTTACAGTTTGCTGTGTGATACACACTGATAATGGTACCCATCACATTTTTGTGGTATCAGTGCTGTCTGTTTTCCATAAAAGTGCCATCATAATTCAAAGCAGCAGCTTTTGAATGTGTTTTGCCTCTACCCAAGGGAGATCACC
Source organism: Rhynchotus rufescens (assembly GCA_032273925.1). Taxonomy (NCBI): domain Eukaryota; kingdom Metazoa; phylum Chordata; class Aves; order Tinamiformes; family Tinamidae; genus Rhynchotus; species Rhynchotus rufescens. The sequence continues at coordinate 15,218 of JAVCKT010026686.1, read as the reverse complement.
TCATGTGGTTTTACACTCTCAGAGGAACTGCAATGACCAGAGTATAATTTGCAGTTTCCTTTCAGTCTTAAATGTTTAACCAAAATGCACAGGCGTGGTTTAAATAGTTATTAATTCTGCTAATTTTTAGTCTGTTAAGTAAGCGCAGCTGCTCTACAAAGAAACCGTATTTCAGCCCTTCCCTGTGGAGGGAAAGCTACATGCCTGAACCACAGCTTCAGATTACGGAGCCCCCTCTTCTGTTCTTCTGGAGCACTTCCCAGGTTCCCTCTTTTCAGAGATAGAAATGTCGCTTTTTGGTTTTGTGCTTCTCTCTCCATTCTAAACACAAGAGTCTTTCCTTCTTTTTCTCACCCTTTCCATTCCATTCCTCTCAAAACTACCCTTTTTCCTTCTAAACAAATGCTGTTGCGGAATGTCTGTTAGCTGTATTTGAATTTCCAGAAGTCACACCAAGACCAAAGCTATTAATGGCACTACAGCTCCTGCACAAAGCCATCACCTTGAAATCTGTGTTTGCCTCAGAGTCAGTGCTGAGACTAAAAGCGGTGCAGTGACCTGATTGTGTCGATCCACGTTCTTCCCACCCAAGGGAATTTATTGGTATTGTTTCTTTAAAATAAAAAAGCACAATTAAAAATAATAATACATGAAAACACAAGCAGAGAGGAAATGATTAAGCGCTATGCTCGGAACAATGGGATGGGTCACCAGCGACGCGCCAGGCCGGGCAAGTATTGTAGTCCTGGCTCCAGCGCGGCAAGGGCCTCACTTCTGCTTCACCTTGGCTGCTCCTGCACTGATTATGTCACTCGGGCCCCAGCTTGAGTAAGAACAACCTCCAGCCCCAGGAATAGCCACAATGAGGCCACTTTGCACAGCAGGGCTGGAGCCCGAATGGCCTGAACATACAGGTGAAGTCGTGAAGTCCTGCCAGGGGAGTCCTGCATTCCCACCCTGGGTGAGCAAAGGGGGCTGTGAGGACTTGGAGGGTGACCCCTCAGAAAAACATGGTGCTGGAGGTGTCAGTGGTGGCTGCTCTCACCTCAAAAGCATCTAGCATCCCATCAAAGCTTTAGGAGACAGTTTCCAATGACAGGTATGAAATCACAGAATCACAGAAATCTTCACCTATCATGTCCTGGGGCATTTCTCTTTAACGTGAGATTGCTCTGCATTGCTACACTTTGCTCTTACCTTTTACCAACAATTATGTTATGCCGAGCTCTGGGGCTCTGTGCATCTTGCTATGGAGTTTCAAGAAATCATTAGGCTGAACTGTGATCAGTTTATTCATGTTGAACTGCATGTTGATCCAAAACAGGCCCACAGAGCTTGCAGAAATACCTATGGGGTGATATTATACCCTCTTGGGGGAAAGTTATCCCAATCTATTAAATAATCTGAAAAGAGTCTTTTAAGCAGACTCAGAGGAGTCATTACAAAAGCCTTCAACTAAGTGAATAATATGTCATCCCATATGTAGCTCTAGCCCAAACATCAGTTATTAGATAGATAAAAATGTAAATACAGGACCAATACGTTGACGAATCTACACAAACCCAGGGAGCCAGGGGAACAGAAAGAACTGGAAATCTGTTCAAATGCTGTGACACGGCTGACCTCTGGGAAGCTTAGGACAGTGATCTAATATGGACTATTAAATCAGTAATATTAAGCAGAGGAAGCTTTTTACAAACAATTGTAAAAGGTGTCCAAAGAATAAGATAATGTAGTATAAAAGATTTTTAATATCCAAAATTGGGTACAAAAAGCAATAGGTAAGAACACCCTCTAAAGAGTTCTTGCAGTGGATCAACCAATTTTATGTTTGGAAAAAATGGCAGAAGATGTCAGAGTTTTGGTTTGGTTTGAAAAATCCAGAGGAATTACATGCCTAATGGCATGGAAATCTGGAAGCATAAGGACATGAAGTGCCAAAGCCTACCACTAGGAAAGTAAAAGGCTGCAGATAAGGATAAGCATTAGATCCCACTTTCTTGAGGACCTGCTAAATAGGCTCACTTAGGTATCTAATCAAGGTTATTAGCAAAAAGAGAAAACTGAACAGACCCCAAAAGCTGGCTGCGTTGAACATATAATATCCTTACGTGGAAGAACAGCAAGCAATCAGAGATATGATTATAGCTGCATTAGCAGCTCTCTGAGGACATAAGAAATAAACAAATGGATAGTGTAGAAAGTACACAAACAATCACTAAGGGTGAGGATAAGGGCATAAGACAAATGTGGGATAGAGTCAGAGCAGCAATAGCACAACAGGATTTTCAACTAGCAAAGGACATAAAAGGGAACAAGGAAAAGTTCTATAAATACATTTTAATTAGAGGAAGAAAAAGGAAAGTCTTGATCCATTACTAAACAGGAAAAGAGAGCAAATAACAAATGATGCAGAGAAGCTTGGCACATTCCTTGATCCCGCCCTTATTAAGAAAAAAATGTTTTTGACCAACTAATCAACTAAATTATTTTTAAAATGAGGTAGGGCTGCAGGCCAAAACAGGAAAAGACTAAGTTAAAGAACACTCAGATGAGCCAACTGCATACAAGTCATCAGGGCCTCATAAAATTCACCTGAATTTATTCAAGTTATAAGATGAAGTAATCTGTGAATCACTAACAATTACTGTAAAGCAATTATTGTAAAGAAGTCGCATAGAACAAGACTAGCCCTAGAGCACAACAGAACAGTGAAGTTCACACTGATCTTTAAAGAAGAATAACGAGACCCCAGGAAGCTATAAAACATTCACCCTGATTTGCAAAGAATCTGGAACAAGTTATTAAACAATCAGTCTGTAAATACCTAGATGATGGTATGGTGATAGAAAGCAGTCCACTTGGGTTTGTCAAGAGCATATCATGTCAAACCAATCTAATTGTCCTTAGAGCAACAGAGCAACTGGATAAGTGGATAAAGAAGAGCAAGCAGATGTGATTTTCCTTAGCCTCTTGACATGGTCCAGCACTACATGGTCACCAGCAAGCTAAGGAAGTGTGATCTGCAGTGTAACCACAACAGAATGGGTGCACAGCTGCGTGGACTTCACTCTGAAAACATAGTTATCAATTGTTCCTATCAAATAGGAAATGGTTCCAGTGGGATTCCACCAGGACCTTTTCTGGGCCTCGTTCCATTCTTTTCACTAATAATGTGACTGATGACATCTTTAGTTACCATTATACTTGGAGAGGTTACAAGAGAATCATAGGCCAAGGATCAAAGAGCAGAAATGATCAGGATGAACTGGAAAGGTTGTCCAAAGCCAACCTGATTAAGTAAGGAACCACTAGGACAAACAACTACCTTCAGGAAGGAGAAATCAAATTGCCAGCTACAAACACTTGTTTGTTTGAAGAATTGTGTGGGCAGTGGTTTTGAAAAAGCAGCCTAGATGCTGTGTGTTGACTGTACAGAAGTGTGCTTCTGACAGGACCCTGGCAGAAAGCATAAGCCACTCTGTGTGTTGTGTTTATGGAAGCATCATGTATGTATCAGACAAAAAAAAAAAAAGTAATTATTCAGTTCCGCACTTTGGTGTGGAAGTCCCATCTGAAGATTTTATCAAATTTGGAGTACCATGCCTTAACAAAGATTTAGATAAACTTGGGAGACAATCCAGAGGAGATGAATAAGAGTGATCAGAGATGTGGAAAATACAATCAGTGAGGTAGAGAGAATCGCATGTGTATAGTTCAAAGATAATGAAGGTGAGAACAGATACTGGCATCTAAATGCATACAAAACTCGAATAAAGAGGATGGTGAGCAATTGTTCTGCATGGATGTAAGGACAAGAAGAGATGAGTTTACCCTGCAGCCAAAGGATGTTTAGACTGGAGAAAGGAAAAGATTTTCATCTGCCAGCACAGTGGAACAGAATATTATGGAATCTCCTTCACTGTAGAGTTTTAAGTAGGTAAATGTTCTCTAAGAAGGGGTAAAATATACCAGTTTGGGCCCCAAGAGGCCTGTGTCTCTAGAGACGCTTTCCTTTAGACAAGTTCCCATAGTTTTGTGACTTGGTACCTGAGGGTGCTGGTAGGAAATCTCTGACACTACAGTGCAATGGCTACCCTGATGTTTTAATGATAATGGCTTTATAATCCCCCCCGCCAGAATAATCCACCTTTGAAAATCCCTAGTTCATATCCACAGCCAGGCACAATTTATCCTCAGTGCTTGTTATTCCACATGTCCTGAGAAGAATGCTCAAAAAACACAGGGTAACTAAATAAATGAATTAAAACTATCCTTTTTTTAAGTATGTTTCTATGCATCTCTTTGAAATTTAAAACTTAGCTTTTTTCCTTTTGAAATTTCAGAACTAGATTTTTGCTACTGATTTATTTCAGTGCCACCTTTTGTTTTCTTAACTACTTGGGTCTAGCACATCTGGTGAATAAGCAAAGTTTTGAGGGGGCCCAGCTATTTCCTGTGGGGCTATGATGTGTTTTGTCCTATCACTTCACTGGTCTCCAAGTGACACTGAGTTAAGGTACTCAGACTGCTTTCCTGTCTTGAATGCTGTAAATCAGTGCCAAAAACTAAGGGCGTCAGGAAACTACTGAACAGGAGAAGTGGCAGCAGTCATGAGAACATATGCAGCCAGGTGATGGCCAAAGATAGGACTAGGGAAATGCTGGAAGTCTCTGCAAGGGGATAGGATGGGACAGTATCATCAGAGGATAATTTAATTTTATAGTTAAATTAGAACTGTACTAACAGAGGCATTGATTTGGATTTCACAGCTAAAGCTGAGTTCCGTTTTTCCCTGAAAACAGGAATTCAGTCTCTTTGTTATGTTTGAAAAATAGAGTCTCCTCCTCAAATTGGCAGCATATATCCCTCTGGGTACAAGATGAATGGTCTGGTAATTTGTTAGCTTGCGATTTGCAATTAATTAGAAACTATGTCCTTTAAGAAATCTGTTCAGGTCTGAAACATTTCAGCAAAGAAATAATGCAGATCATTAAAATGCTCTATATAGTCAAAATTCATTGAAAGTTTGTGCACAGCTGAGTAGCTGAATACATTAGTTTGCAATTAACAATTGCTATATCTAATTGCAGACAGGGAATATAGCAATGTCAAAGTAAACTAAACCAATCATCAGCTTTCCTCTAGAGAGAATTTGCATGTGATAATCCTATTGTCTGTTAGGATTTACATTACAGTCATTGATCCCATTGACTCAAAGAGCGCTGATCGTGTCAAGAAGACATTACTTCAAATGTTGGCGTTTGGATTTGCTGCATGGATGTTTCTCCTTAGCACTGCTGATTCCATGTATATTCAGGTGGCCTTGTAAAAGAAACTGAGACAACAGAGGTCTTAAAAATACTGCAGAATTGGGACAGTTCCTTCTTCCTCTTCTCCTCTTCCTTCCTTGTGCCCTTTTCAGTCAAAAATCACCTCTCAAAGTTTAAAAAGTAGTATTTAAAAAGGTCCAAAAAAGATGATTAAGAATAGGTAGGCTATTTGCAGGAACCTCAGACCTATTATGCAAGGATATATATATATACTTATATTGGAAATTTCACTGTCATCCACAAACTGAAAAGGAAAATTAAATTAACCACGAGCAGATATGATTCAGTAGTGTTCTTTATCTGTGTAGCTCCAATGGAGCACCTCAGCTGTAAAATCCTGGCACAGAGACAGATAAATATGGCACAAGTGAAAAACAGATTAAAAAAATAGAAGATTCAAGCGTTGTGTCAGAGAAAAAGAAGAAAAGGATTAGTCTAGGAGAAGAAACTTAATGAGTTCCAACAGATTCAGCAGAGGACAGAAGTGTCCTTGGAAGGACCTTCTGGATGCCTGCAGTGAAGGCTTGTCCCTCAGCTGCTTGCCGAGGAAGGGCTGGTGATATGGATGCCAACAGCACGAAAGCTGCTGTGGCTGTGAGGTGGAACAGCTCCTCACGCACCGTGGGGAGAAAAGGCATTGCCTGGATTCTCATGGGGAGGTGGGGAAAAAAGCCAAAAATGACTCATTTGGTTGGAGGTCTTTGCAAGCCTTTAAAAATACTCGTTTATAACTGATGTCAATTTACAAATGAAAATGCAATTCAGAAGCAAAAGAATGTTTCTGTTTAGAAAAAGTTGAAAACAAACACTATTTAACATTTAAACAGCCTCATTTTTTTCCTTTCAGGCAAACAGTTTTTTTGTGCTTGCTCCAAATTCATAAATAGTTCTGATTCCTCTTCACTCGTACAGTTGGATGAGCTTATGTGCCAAAGAAAGATCTCCCCGAATGTTAAAATAAGCTAAAAACATCAGACCAAACATTGTGAGCTACATTTGAAGACCTAATACGAGGATGACCTAGTGTCTGGAAAAGAAAGCTAGCATGGAAACACAGAGGATCCCTGTAGATCCCTCGGCAGCACTGCCCGTAGGGAGCCCCGGGAGACATCAAAGCAGAGGGGCGAAGCGGCCTGAGTGACGCGGGGACTCGGCAGTGATGGCCAGGGAGGAGCGGGAACATCACACGTGAAGCACAAGGGCAGCAGCTGCACGACTGCCGTGGCAGCGACGGCCCAGGGCTGCTCCCGCCCTGCTCCCAAGCCGGCGGGGTGCAGAGCGGCTTCTTGGCGCTGTGTGTGCGGAAAAGGCTCCGCGGCGGAAAGCGTGGGAGGAAGCGGCGACCCCCGGCGGGCGGACGGGAGGGAAGGAGGGAGCTGGAGCTGCGGCCTGCGCCGGGGGCTGTGCCCGGCCGGCATGCGGAGGGGACACCACGCTGGGCCCGGGGGCGGACGTGACCCTTCGATGAGGGGCCTGGGGGCCGCTCCATGAAGGCCCTGGAGGTGCTGGTGGGCGGAGAGGGGCAGGAGCTGTGGAAACGTCGCTAGCCACAGAGCAGGGATGGAGAGTCCTGTGTGTGAGTGCGAGGGCACCAGAACCGCGACCCTCACAGGCCCTGGTTGCCTCTGGTACTGGAAGCAGCCATCCTGGCGTTCAGGGCAAGGGTCTGTTCCAACAGATTGCAAGCCACGTTACAGGGCAAGGCGGTTAAACACTAGCGAGGGAGGCCTCTTTCAAAGGCAGCACCAGAAGGCTTGAGACCTGAGCCTCAGCCCAGGACCACGTGAATTCTGGTTTAATGAACTTGCATTCCTGTTTGGATGCTAGCATCGCACAGAAACCCTCATGAAGAGCAGCACTGCTTCCAGCTTTCAGTCCAAGAGCTGAGCTCTTCCCCCGCCAGACCTAGGAGATTATAAAATAAATAAATAAAGCTGGAAGTGAGCCATGAGCTGATGCGGCTCTGCCCTTGGGTCTGGCAGCTGGGCCAGTGCTGAGGTCCCACACATAAAGTAGGTCACGGGGTTTGCAAAGGGCCTTTTATTTCCTCTGAGCTTGTTAGAAAACGGCAGTTTATTAAAATACAAACAGCTCGCAGTAAAGCAGTGGTTCTGATAACAAAAACTTTAGAGATATGGTGGCTAACAGTCCTGAGACACGCGCTTCATCAAGGAGACTACACATCAGTAGTGCAGTCCACCAAAAAGGTGCGGAGGGAGGAGAACGAGCGAGCGCCATGTGAAAATAAACTACAAGCAAAGCTTTTCTCACCACTCTCACATGTCACACCGTGCAGTCCTCCATTTCAAAATCCAGTTAGGCCAAACGCACATTCTACCCTTCCTGTTACCACCCCAAAAACGACAACGCTCCCCGCCGGGCTGCCCTCGGGGCCGTGTGGCTCTGCCCTGGCCAGGTCCCCACACGCGAGCGCGGCACAGAGAAGCAGCCACGAAGAGCCCTCAGCACACCCCATACCTTCACATACTACAGGTCCTGGTTTGTGGCTACTTATAATATTTTCTGCAATTGCTCATCTTCACTTGTGGCAATATTTATTCAAATTTAGACAGTGCTTTCGCAACTCTCACCCGAAGTAAAATAAATGTAACAGCTGGTGTGTCTGCAGCTGATGAGGTTGATAAAAGAAGAAAGTATCTCTGAAATGAAGTTTCCTTTTCAGGACGTGTGCTGGGCCTGACATAAAAGGCACAAAAGAGGGTTTAATTTAAAACTAATTTATTGGTGAAATGTTATCAGAATCCCAGTGAAGACAAATAAATCAATGTGATACTGGGAAAAAGATCAGCTGCTGATGAAAGTTACCAACACAACAGTCCACAGCGGGGGAACAGTTACACAAACTGGGTTAAATCAGCAAAGCCCGAGTGAAATGCTCCTTCCACAACTCTGGATTCCAAAATGAAATAATTTGAGGTTAAAATGCTGATGGGTGCAAATATTTGTTTCTTTCACAAGAAGAAGTAAATATCAGGTTTTTGACAGTGAAATACTGCCTTGCTTTCATGCCCGTTTCCCCCATTCTGCAAAAGCACCAGGTTGCATGCAAGGAGCAGAGAAAGGAGGAAGTGACATGATTGCTGCAGGCTGATTGAACTTCACCAGCACTTGATTTATATACTCCTCTTTATTAAGGTAAAGGACAGGAAAACTGGAAGGTCTGCCTAAAACAACAGAACATACATAGCTCCTCAGTTGCTCTAAATCAGAAAGCCATGAATGCTTTCCGGGCTTTTTTTTTCTTGGAAAGAAGGTCTGGATGAACAAGAAAAAGAAACAGGCTGACAGAGAAGCCTCTTGCGATTCAAACTGCACCCAGATAGCATCTCAAGCTGAGTGATGGGTTCTTGGATCAGAACCTGTCAGGGGATACGAGGCTGCACACAGAGATGTCTCGAGCTGCTGGATTCCTCCTGTGCTCAAGGCAGCAGGATTTGCATGGCCTCGTACTGAGACAGAACTGGGAAAAAGGTGCCTAAATTCAATGCAGTGTTCTCCCTACTTGTAACATCCAGTGGGGTCCTACTATTTGGGTGGCCTTTCATGAGAATATGTGACCACGATGCTTTACTGAGTCATCTCAGTAAAATGCTAGGGGTGTCTGAGCACAGAAGAGTACAAGTACCCTAGGAAAAGGTTTGCCCAGGAATCTCCTTGTGACCAGGGATTTGCGATGGACCCCATTGAGGAGACCCTGCTGTCATTAAGTCCAGACTGCACTTTAGAGAAGGCTTCATTTTGCATTAGAGATCCAACAGCTTCATGAAGGGTCTCACAGCTTGCATGCTGAAGCATCTATTTTGTTTTGTAACAATGGTTACAATTTAGTACAAGCAAAACCAGACACAATTGCACTTAATCAATGAATTCACTTCTGTGTGAACCAGGACTCCAATTTGACCAATGTTTTCCTTCCTATGTTGTGACAAATTACTCCTATTGACTGAACCGAGCATGCCAAAGTTTTGTATGCTCTGATTTATACAAAATAATTAGCATGATATTGTCTGGATTTGAGGTCACTGAGCTATTTTACTAGCACTTTAATATTGACATTCATTTCCATACTGTACCAATTAGCACAGAAGAAGCAGGATCCAGCCACAAATGACATCTACTCTGCTTTACAACATTCAGTCATACAGACTTTTCTTACACAGATTCTTACCCCTTCCAAAAAAACCCTTGATATGTTGGTTTCAGAACAACAAAAACATTTGCAAAAAGAAAACACTAGCATGGGGTGAGATGCCAGTTCATGCTAAAAATGTAAAGAACTGAATGTTCCTGATCTTGCAATTACTTTCTTTACAGAGCATCATTCTTTAGGAAAAAATAAAGGTCATGTGTAAGGAATGATAAGAGTCCCTCCTTATGCTCTTCACCTAGCAGGAGTTTAAAAAGCTACAAGGACTTGAATTTTTCAATTAAAAGCAGAAGTATTGGTTTATTCTAAAAATGAACCTGGAGATTTCTGGAGCTAAGCACTGCTAGTCTCTCTCCTCTAGTTCAGCTGCATTGCTATTGCTCCATCAGTGGAGCTTTCCAACAGCAAAAGTGGACTAGATTGAAATGAGAGAGTTGACCAGGGTGCTCTGTGCAAGAGCCTCTCAGTGCAGAAACCAGCCCTCTACCCCGTCCTCACTCAGTACGGAGCCTCCGGCCTCGCCGCCTTGGCACCCAGCAGCCCATCTGCACAGGCAGCTCTGGGCGGGCTGCTCTCGGTGCCCCGGGGCCCAAGGGAAGCCAGCTCGACTCCCTCCCACGTTGCAGGGGGACCAGCTCCCAGCTCTACTCATCTCTGGATGGGTTTTAAAATCCTCACCAAAGCACATCTAGCTTAGAGCAGAAAGATGAGCCCACCTGCAGTGTCAGGTGCCTGCACGAGCTAACTAGATTAGGCTGAGTATCACTGACACGTCTGCTGGCCCGTTTCTATAGGAGACTTTGATCCGCTCCGTACACCAAGAGAGTTTGTTAGAGCCAGGCAAACAGAGAGCCCAGAGGACTGGCTTAGAGCTCAACTTCTTCATGTCTGGAGCAGCGGGAGAGTAGGTTTCCTTCCAGGAAGGATCCAGTGCTCAGTCATAACTGAGATTGAGTTCTTCTGGAGAGATGGCACTCATTTTAGACAAAAAAATGCTCTCTCCAAAGACATATTTTGAAAGAATGTAGGGTCAGTATCAAATATAAGCCGGGAAGGGGGAGGGGGGAAACTTCTGCTTTTCTCCTTCAAAACAATGAATCTTAAACCCAAAAGCTGCAATCTATCTAAGTCTATAGTTGAGGGTGGGATTTTTTCTTTTAAAGCAGGTAAATGGCAGCAATCATCTTTCTTTTGTTTCCAACCTCACTGACAAAAAACATCTCTCCAGAGATGCCTTTTGCCTATTCCATTTATAATGTGTTTGCTTTAAAGTGAGTCAGGAAATAAGCCATGTGAGAGGAGCTGATGCCAGCCGTGCTGCCTGCAGTGAGCCAGAGCTTTCAGGGAACGTTTCACTTCCAGGCCACTTGCATTCTACAATAACTCAGTAACTTAGAGAACTGGATAGTTTTGATGCAATCTTTGCTTCATCTCTTCACATTCAGCAGCATTTACCAGTTGTTCCTGCTTGCAGCTTGTATGAATAATTATACTATCTCTGTGGCCTGGACTCATTCCTGGTCCCATTTCTGATTGAGGCAAATTAGGACCTGCATGGTGAGATCCTCCAATATGAGGAGCTTGGAAGCAAGAAGGGTGAGGGGTGGCTATGACTTCTGGGACCAGACCAGAAGTCAGGATGACTGTTAAACAGCAGAAGTAATTTTTGCAGCTTGGTGACTAAGCTGAAAAATACTTTCAGATTAAATCACAAAAGTGCTCTTCGTGATTTTTTTCGTCAAAAATAATCTTCTCCCCACCTCCCAAATATGTTATTTTGACACCTTTTGTTTAGCTCCAAATGTACCTCTTTAATTTTAGCTCATTTCAAGCTATTGTTTCATCTTTTCCTTTTTGGATAGCTTTTACCACAAAACAAAAAGAGTTACTAGAAATGGAACTTAAAAAAGAAGACTAAAATGTCAATATGAAAAAAAATTTAAAATATACTAAGGACCCCAATTTCAAAACCTGCCTCCCATTGTTGCTGACAGTATTTTCACCAGAAATCTTTTTCAATAAAATTACTATTTGGTTACATAAGCTGCATATGCCTCCTTCTGGTCTGAGAAACGGTGTGACTGGAGGTAAGGCTTATTTGGCTTTCCTGCTGTTTTGCTGAAGAGCAGAAAATGAAGGCACTGCCGTGAGAAGAGATGTGAAGGACAAGCATTGAACACTGTGTGCTCCTAGCAGCCTGCATCCATCCTGAGCACCACTGAGGAAATGTCCTTCTCCCCTTTGGAGCTGCATTCCAGGCTTTGCTGGCTGCCCAGCCGCTGCCTTCCCACTTTATGGCAGTAGTGAAGTGTGTCAGGGGCGTGGAGAGGCTTTTCAACTCTTGGGATGGAAAATGAGGTGTCATCGCAAGAGATTAAGGACAAACATTCCCTAAATGGGGCTAAGGGGCTCACATCACTTCTAGGCATTCATCTCCCAATTTTCACATCTCTTAGGACATCACTGCTACATGGGAGATGGATGGATCACAGACAGGTTTCCTGGCTGCTTACTCTACACTGGCATTTTCCCCGGGAGGAGCAGGTGGCACTTTTGATGTTAAAATAATTCACAGTGAAAAAGAGAAGCCTGCAGCAGGTCCTGGCAAGGCACAAGTAAATTGCCTGCTAACAGATTCATGTTCTCCGAGCATCGCCCAGGCACATGATAAAAAGAAACACAGGATCGGGTTGCAAAGCAGCCTGTTATCAGGCGATGTCTCCCAGAGATATCACAGAAAGCCTCAGTTCATGAAACTTCAGCTAATTTGTCCTGCGTGTTCATTATCTGGCAGAGTTTAAATAGTGCATTCCTGTGCGAGGTGTCCTGCACACCTGACACAAGTTAAACGCCTTGTGATGGGGGAGCTGCCCGCGGGGTTTCGTCTCTTGGCACATGTCACGTTAGAGAGCACATACATGGCTATAGATCTGTTTATGTTTCACAGTTTCCCATTGTGCTTTATGGAATAAACATATCTGCTTTTATTCCAAACAAGGAATGAGCACAAAGTAAACCTCAGCTTCAGAGGCCCTTGGGGCAAAGATAAAACACTAAATTGCAGCACCTCAGCCTGGGCTCCTCTGACATTGCAGGTGAAAGCCCCCCCAAACTCCAACGGCAGGAAGCTGAGACCCACAATTTGCTATGCCTAGCCAGGAGTTTTATACTGGTCTAACTTCATTAACTTGGATGGACTTCATTTTTTTTGTAGAAAGACAGATTAAAAGAGGGGCAAGGTCATGCTGAATGCTGTGATCTGGGTGCTCTTCGTCCCAACTCTCCTTTGAGCCCTTTTGGGGCCACTCAGGGCTGGTGTGGTGAGGAGCGACCCCCAAACGTGCACCCCTCACACGTGGTACCAAGCTACCGATCTGCAACCAGTCTCTTTGGAGTGTCCTCATAACCTTCATCCCGACCAGGGCCGCAGGGACCCTGCACCAGGAGACCTCACGAGGCCCTTTCCTGCCTGACAATAAAATCTATTCTAATTATAACTCCTGCACATGCTCTCTCTGCAGGGCAGGGCAGCGTGTTCGCCGCTCGAGGTCACTCATGGAAAATCATCCGGCTGGCTCTGGCCGGGTGGATTCGAGGCACACCTGCTGCAGGAGCCTCCTGCAAAGCAGGGGCCGCAGGAAAACTGATGCTGACCCTTGCAGCACACGCTGAGAGGAGGCATGCCCGGGTACGGCCACGCTCAGGGGCCTGGGGGTCCCCAAGCACGCCGCAGACGTGGTGACGTCTCCGACCAGCCCCGGTGACCTGGCAGGCGGCCACGGGCCCCACAGCTCAGGGGCAGGAGCGAGACCTCGGGCCCTGCGGCTCAGCAGGGTGCAAGGGTGGGAACCACCGTGGGGCAGGTCCTGCCTGATGCCCCCGGCTCGGCGGCTCCTGCCCACCAGGGCACGGCTGCAGTCCCCAGGGCGCCCGTTTGCCTGCTCTAGGCTTTAAGTGAACTTCTACTTGGGAATCGCGTGCTTTCCTTTGAAAATTTTAACAGGAAATCTAGAGGTTTGTGCTACCTTTTTTGACCTTCAAGGATTCAAGGGTGTGGGGTTTTTTTGAATTATTAAAAAGCGCACAAATTTAGATTTTCCTTGTTTTTACCATTTTGCCATTGGACTGATTTCTACTTTTGCAGATAGAGTGGAGAACTAAAGAAAAAATGAAATTAAAGTCCCTCGGCTTTATTTATTCTATTGCAAATATCATTGAGAACACACTAGAAAGTATTAATTTTGAAATATTAAAATATTTGAGCCTTTGAAATAAAAATAAATGTATATCTAGCCAAATGTCAAGACAGTGCCAGCAGACTGGAAAAAATATTTGAAATATTTCCTGAATGGGAAAGAAAAAATCATTTTACAGTTGATTTTACTACTTAGATATTTAGCAGGTTAGCCAAATGAATTACTTTTCAACCAAGGAAACCCACACAACATTAGCAATTCTCACAGCAGCCCAAGATATCATTTTCAGCCAACAGGTTCAGCAGCTTCTGACAAGAATTCAAGTCATTTTTAAAGAAAATGTGTGCAAGTATTTACCACACCAGACCAAGGAAAACAGAAATTCTATATAAATCAGAGGGGGAAAAATAAAGAAACATCTATAGTTTTTCTCCTTACATAATGCATCATTCCCAGATTGGAAGCCAGTTGCACAGCGGTCTTCTAGTGGTGAGAGCAGGATATTGGGTTTCAGGACTCTTGGGTTAAATTATCGAATCTGCCATTGATTTGCAGTGTGACCTTGGGCAAGTCATTTAAAGGGAAATATGTAATTATTAGTTTCAATTGGCCACACTCAGTTATTGTCTATGGCTTTATAACACTTGCTACTTTTTATAAGGAGGGTGCTTTTATTGGAGATTTTTTTTCAAACATATTTATTTGTTTCAAAAACTATGGTACTTTTTTTTTTCATTTTTTAACTCTCATAATTCATAGAATACTCAAACAATCCAACAGGGAAACCTAATAAACTAGATTCTACATGTACTGTCACATAGACTTTAAGATTTATTCCTAATTAGGCAATTTAAATTGTTGTCTTAGGTTAGTACATTGTTAGGTTAGTTAACTGCGTATGTACCTCATTGTTCATTCAGAGCTAAAGGACTAGCAAGGGAAGGTCAAACTGCACAAATACAAGACAAGATGAGAAATATTGCCCAATCTAATAATTTCAAAACTGACTGTTGAATCAGTTACAAAGTCTTTTTTTTTTTTTTTTTAATTAGGAAAAAGTTTTGTTCAAAGTTAGGAGCAGAGCAGGAAACATCCCCCTATTTTTTGTAAAAATAAATATTTTTAATAGCTTTCTTCTAAATGAAATATTTTCTGAAAAAAAAATTGTCCACGAAAAGTGGGTTCAAACATTTTATTTAGGATGGTAGCAGTGTTCTGGATATAAGAAACACCTGATTTGCTGTAGAAAGGATAGTAGGGATTTCCCACATATTCTCATGTTTTCTGAATTGTTTGCAGTTTTCAAAACATTTTAACATGGAAATTTTAACTGTAAAAAGAGTCGTGGGGAAGAACACTGCTAAAAGCTCTACTCTCAATCTTTTATTTTTAACAATATGATTAAAAGAAAGATTAAAAATAAGGTAGTTTGTAAGTTAAGGTTTTGTTCTATTTTTTCTGTAGTCTATTGGGACCATGCAAAATATGGTGTAATACTTATATGTCCTGCAGGATTATTTA
>JAVCKT010026684.1:14356-25911 GCA_032273925.1 Rhynchotus rufescens | reverse complement strand
AATTAATTAAGGTCCAGAACATCTGTTGTGGTAGATATGTTTATAACCCCTTTAATGGAGGAAAATCTGATGCACAGGGATAATTTAGCTATTTGCCTAAATCAAATCATATACCAGCGGCAGAATCTGGGGGAAAAAAATCAATAGGTCTAGCTTTTAATGTTGACTATTGTCTACACAAAATCCAATAAGCAAATAAAAGCCTAAATCTAGAGGCTGGTTATAAAAAATCACGAGATCTGTGCGCCAGAAATAGGAGTGACTGTCACTGTGGACCTAGTGACTGTGTGGTGAGGACTCAGAAGGAAGAACATGTCCAGGAAGGCGGACATGGGATATCATGGATATCACCATGCACTGGGATATCACCAGGTACTCGTGTCCCCTCACAACAAGTCACGGTAATTGGTGTCACAGCCCCATTCCCACAGCCTGGGAATCCAAGGAAGGCCTGGGAATCCAGGCATGCCGGGGAATCTGGCTCTGCTGCCATCTCTCCATCACACCATCAGCAGAGATTGGCTGGGACCAGTGACTGTTTTCTTTCTGGTTCCAGATACTTCTGCTGCTGAAGTCAGTGAGATGGAAGAAGACTTGTGTCCTAGAAAACTGGCAGGAAAAGAGGGTAATGCTCTTAACACCTTTACAGTCTCAATGTTCAGTCATATGCTGTATTCACCACAAACCAGTATACACGCCAACTGATTGCCTATTTTTATTCTAAAAAGAGGCAATAGCAGGACAAGAGTCTGACCTAAAAACATATGTTAAGAAATCTTTTCTAAGCAGGAGGGACTTCCACGGTCTCTCCTGTTGACAGCCAGTGCAGTTATGTTGAATCTCTAATTTTACTGTTAAGTAAATGATAAAGTTCCTGTGGTAACACTCTGCAAAGGAGCAACTTAGCTTAGAAATGGTACCCAAAGTCAAGTAGATGTGCAGTTTCCTAAGTAAGCAGCCCATGCTTACTGAAAGTATTTCTCCTGCAAACAGAGTATATGCTAATTCCTCTATGCACCCTCAGCTTCCACTGTATAATAGCATTAATGACCTTGACAGAAAGCTTTTCCTGGGGATTAATAACCATTTGAAGTTTAATGACCTGAGGCTATGCCTTAGGCCATCAACTCCTCCAAGCTGCTCATTAAATCCTTAGGATACAAAGTCTGCTTCAATCATTCCTGATTAAGTATTTGCTCAGTGTCACCTAATCACAATAGTCTTCTGAGGTATTTCCTTTTCAGAGG
The DNA here is from genome assembly GCA_032273925.1 of Rhynchotus rufescens. NCBI lineage: Eukaryota > Metazoa > Chordata > Aves > Tinamiformes > Tinamidae > Rhynchotus > Rhynchotus rufescens. Next base: position 24,664 of record JAVCKT010026684.1, on the reverse strand, counting down.
CCCCAGTGTTGGAAATTTTCCTGTCCTTAAGTCTTATGGGAAAATAACTCATTGTTATTTTTTTTTAGGTGACTGTGTCCTAAAGTCAAACCATTTACTCAGACTGTCACTGGGTTTCTGCTGTGATGAACACATTAAAAATAGCTAAGACAGACAGCTAAACTGATAAATTGTGCATGGAAATATGAAGTATTTGTTTGGACTGCTGACAATCTCATAATATAAATTAAGAGCCATCCTAACATTGGCAGTTTGGCCAGAAGTAATTTATTTGAGAGGTGATGTATGGCAGGTTACTACTTCGTAGCAGACAGTGCCTTCCTACCAACTGTGAAGGATACCTTACATTCAGATCTGTGTGGAAGGAACAGTGTATAACAGAGAGTATGTCTGCTTGCTGGAGGAGAAACACCATTACTAGGCCAGTTTGCTACTGCTGAAGTTGTGTTAGTGAAAGTTGGTGCACTGTCCAATATTCTGATATATATTTGTGAAGAGTCGGCTTGCTATTTGTAGGAGAGCCACCACTAAGTTTTTCATTTAAAGCATTTTTTTTCCCCAAATCCAGTTGGATCTTTAGTCAAATCTGCTGCTGTGGAGTTGCATCCTGCTCCTTGTTTATTTGTGTAATAGTAGTGCGCAGCCTGCCAAGAACGTATGAGACAAACTGCTATTAAAAGTTACTTCCCCAAAGTTTCTAAACTGAAGGAGGTGAAAAGCACAGGGAAGAAGACAATCAATAGCCGTTGCAGGAGGCCAGTGAAGTGAGCAAGGTACACAGCTGTGTGTCCACAGTCAGTTTTATTGTCTGCACATCGATTGTAGGAATCCCTTGGTGAGGCTTTACCAAGGTGGTGCTCTCACGTTAGCCACTGTGTTTTGTACTGAGTGACCCATTGACTTGATTGACAGTGCTAGGGGCATTGGTCCTAAGGCACCAGGAAAGGGGAGATGCTTGGCCTTCTGAAAGGTTTAGGAAGACCAGCCTTCTCCTTCACATTAATTTAGAACTAAATATGCTGGCCTTAAGCTATGAGTGCATTTTTAGCTGAAGAAGAGCATTTTTCTGATAGGTACTAAAAATCAAAACTACCCTAAGTTGTTCTTAAGATCAAAATACTAAAAACCTGAATACAAAGAATGTATAGTATCAGCTGTAGGGGCAGTCTCCATAAACACAGCTTAAATTGGTAAGTGGGACAGAGGTATAACCTAAGGAAATCAGCTGATGCATTTTGAGTGGCCAAATTGATGAATAGGATACAGATGAGGTGCATAACTCCAGCACTTACTTCCTTGCTTATGTTTGAGATTAGTGGATTCTGAGGTAAAGTAATACTAACTCAATGACATACTTTGTGTAGGAAAGATATACTACTTGTGATAAACACTGATCACCTACAGAGGAATGTTCCTACATAAATCTCAAATCCCTTTACAAACATGGGTTTGAGTCGTTTATACCATCACTGCAAATGGAGAAAAGCAGGTGCAAAGAGATGAAATGAATAACCCTAACTCACACAGTGCCTTAACAGGAGATGTCTTAAAGAAGATTCCACTTCATCTCACTGGAAGTGTCTCTTGCTTTATATGTCTCTTCCTCCTAAATTCACTGTATTGTCTCTAAAGAACAATGGGCATTTTTTTTCTGGCACAATGTATGACTTCCTTCTGACCTTTACTGTAAGGTAAAATTAGTATCTTCATGGAAGTGCCTCCGTCTCTCCCATGGACTTAAGCAGTATCTGGGGTGAATGCAGTTGCTTGGAGGTGTGGTGATTCTCATTCTCTCTGTCCAGAAATCTGTATGTATCTGTATGTAAATACATAGTTTTCATGGATGACAAAATGGGTGCTATGCATGCAATACAGTTTAACAAGATATTTAGCACATGTTTAACACTAAACTTCTCATATGATTCCTGTCAAAGTCTATTTTAAAATCAACCCCTCTGTTGTGGTCCCTGACTTTCTGTGGAGCAACTGGATCTGCTCCTGACAGAAGACCAGCCTTTACTCTGATTTTATCCACTGGTTTCAAACAAGTTTACAGCATCGTTCTCACAGATTTTAGGTGTAGGAATACACTTCTCTTTGGAATTTCCTTTTTAAGGTCTATTGAGAATTCAAATGAGAGCCAGATGAGTTTTTTCCTCTTCATTTAGAAGAAGAATGCAAAACATCATGAGAAACTTTAAAACTCCAGCACTCCCTGAAAGTATTCACCATAACAACATCTTCCTGAAGAAGTTTTTTCCAAGGGATTAGAGCTTGCAGGTGATGGGCACTCGGTATGTTTTTCTGCCCCTGATTAGAAAAGGCCAGATCAGTAAACAATGAATAAAGCAAGTGCTTTGAAATGCATTAAGCAAATAGTAGCTTTGTAAACTAGATTTTGAGGCTCCTTTTAGTGATTGGTTTTAATTTGGAGTTCAAGAAAGATTAATGGAAACCCCAGCTCTGTTCCCCAAATCAGAGTCCGCCAGGGGAGCATCACAGCAGCAGTTTCCATCTTTTGGCAATGTCACCTTCTCTCCACATTCTCTAACATGGGTAAATCAGTGGAGTTGTCACTAGTTTGTTTGAGTTAATATATCTCCTTAAAGACAGAGCCCTCCAAAAAGTAAAGAACAGTAATTTTCCATTCCCCAGTGTGACTGCTTAGTAGTAAATGCCATAGACAGTAGTCCAGGGTCCCAGATTTCTTACTACCACTGCAGTGTATAAGTATCGTAAAAGAGATACCCAATTTCTAAATCAAAATACCTTTATTGTGTGTTCAGTTTTAACCAGTGGTTTCAGAGCAGCATGTGGGCTCTTAAAATGTTTATTTAAGATCTTTTGATTCCATTTTGTTGAGATTTTGTTGTCAGATTTAGGTTTCTCCTTTTGAAAATGCAGCCAGCAGTTTTTACAGTAAAATCTGCAGAAGAGGCCGTCTTTTGTAGGCAACTGCTTTCTGCTTCTGTTTCTGTCTGGAGAACAACTTATCTCATCATACTTCTGGCATATCTGATGCTGGCCCCTGCCAAAATCTGAAAGTGAAATAAGCCATCAAAAAAATCCGAATCTTAAAAGTTCAATCCCAGGTCAAGTCTAGAAAAAGGCTTGGAAAATGAAGTACCGCTTCTTTTCCTTCCCAACTTTTACAACGAGTTTCTGGCTTCGCATTTATCTTGGTATCCCACTAACGTAGCACTGGGCAGACAAATAGCAGCCCCCGTCCTCAGCACACGGGTTGTCCTGGCCTTGAGAGGCCACGGACTCTCAAGGCCACGGACTCTGAAGGCCAAGGATTCTGAAAGCCAAGGATTCTGAAAGCCAAGGATTCTGCTCTGTGTGAAGCACACACGGACGTGGGGATGGGCGCTTGGCCCATCCTGGAGGCAGCGCTGAATCCAACAAGGCTCCTTCCAGCTGGCACAGGCCACCACAGCCCGGCGCATCCAAGGAGCGCTCACACCTCGCGCTGAAGAACATATCCTCACACGTCCTTCAGGGCAGGGCAGCGTTTGTTGCTCGGGAATTTATTTTCCCAGAAACTAAATGGAAATATTTTGCCCAACAAATTGAACCTCAATCCCCAAGGTTTTGAAGAGGAGCCATCTCTCATCTCTTGTTTAAACAGAGCATTTAATGCTCTCCAGAATTACAGTGCCAGGCACGTTGCCTTGCATCTCCCTAATCCACTGTAAATTTACTTCTAACAGCTACTGCCAAAATACAGTATGGCACTTGCACAGCACATGCTTCTTCAGCGGCGAGCACAAAGCAGCTTCTCTTTGGAAGGAGCATGTTGCAAGCCCATGAGCAGCACACTGTGAGTGCTGAAGATTATGAAACGTATTCTGAAACTGAACGAGCCATAAACACTTCATTTTTTCAGAAATAGTCGCATTACTCCTGCCATTCTGCTTGGCAATTGATGTATGCAGGTCTGGGTGCCTCCACGTATCACATGCTGACTGAGCACCAAGTGCTGCAAGGCTGATGTGGTACCAGCACTGCAGAGTTCAGAGAAAAAGTTCTAAGTTTGCACTTCAACACTCATTTCATTTATATATAAAAATCTTTATTTATTCATTTTTAATGTACTGAAGTCTCCCTTGGACTAAACTGAACTCGGACTGCAGAATGGAGTTTTATTTGTTGATCTTTTGGTGAACATTCTCTGAATGAACTGGAATCGGGTCACGGTTTAGGGTTGTAGCTAAGTAATTCCACACAGAAAATACATGTTCAAAGAAGGGCAAATGTGTGTGTGTGACTATGGCCAGACACTCCTGTGGCCATAAAGAAAACAAATCCACAGAGGATTCAATCAAATGTTTAAAAGCACCAAAAAATATCCAATCCAGTATCCAGGCCACCTAACTATTGAAGTCACAGAGGAGAGGAGACCACCTCATGCAAGATGTCCATGTGGTCCTGAGGTGCTTGGAGCACTTAAACATAGTGGGCCTTGCAAACTTCCTTCCTGAGGGCAGTCTTCCCCATTTTGAATTGAAGCATAAGGATGTTAACAACGTCTCATTCCCCACCAGAAGTCCATCCGAGCAGAGTCATTTACTTTCCAAATATCTACCTATCAGGTGAACAAACCCTGTCTTGCTGTATCTATCTAGGCCAACATAAAGTTGGAGCAGGCAAATGGTGCTATCTAGGAGCCAGAGCAGAGGACTCACTGAGTCAGGTGGCAACTGAAGCTCTCCAATGGATTTCCCATCAACTGCTAGAGGATTAAGAAATATCTGAAATTCTGCCAGCAGGTTAGAAAGTGCCAAGTTCTGCATTTCACTGCTGTGTGCAGAGCCAGCCACTCTGTATCACCTCGTGCTGTTCTGCCAGAGACACGTACATGACGACGGGGTTTGTACTTGGTTAGCTTTGGTGTCTCCTGCCGTGTGGCCCACGGAGCCCGTTTCCTGACACGCCAGGGAGCAGGCACTCATAGACCTCCAGCCTTCCTGGCATAGTACGTGCTGCATAGCTGAAGGGCAGGCTCCAGCTTTACAGAGTGATAACTGCACACATCTAACTTACCTCAGCGCTTTCATGCTATTTGATAAAAGAGCAATTTATGTCTTTCCTGGTTGTAGCTAAAAATAACAGGTAAAAAAGTGTATAGTTTTGTAGTCCTGGGTGGTGTGCTAATTAGTGCTTTGCTAATTCTACTTTATTGCTGGCAATGATTGCTGTCAAGTAATTACAGGGTTCCTATGAGTCTGGCTTCCATTTGCTCTGTGGTGTAACATGGATAAGGAAATGAGAAGTGTCAATACTACAGATACCCAGTGTTAGTTCTGCTACAGCAGAATAGTGTATTTCAGGGAACTATTACTTTGTAATATGCTTTAGTAGTTGGAAGTGAAGCTAGGTGAGCTGTAGAATGAAAAACCTGTATTTTCAGTACATTAATAATCTGTTTTCGAAGGAGCATATTAACCCCCCACTGCCATCTCTAAAAAAATGTACGGAAAGGAAACTAGAGAACTCAGCCAAAAAGCTAAAAATAATAACTATACCAAGATAGTCAAATATTTTCTGTTCCTTTTTCCTTCCAGTATGGATGAATAAATGTTTATGTACAGTCTGTACATGTTTATGACGTGGAGGAGTCACTTCAGTGTGATTTCTTTATGTTCCAGTGTATGGGATATAGCTTTCATTGCAAAGTGAACTGACCAAAAGGAAACGATGATTTTTGTGAAGAAAAATTATAGAAGCATTTTAGTTTGGATATTGAAGCCGTTTCAGTTGAGTAGTTCTGCTCTGTGATCATCTTAAGTATTCTGAGATGCGTGAGTTCCAAAGCGTGCAGAATGCCCAACTCTTGCAATACTAATCTCTTATTTCTGAAGCCAGCTGGTGTTAGAATGGCAGGATCAGATGAATTAAAATCAGAGGTGTGTAGGTGTTTGAGGACACAAATGAGAATTAAATACTTTGAAGTGTCTTTGAAGATCTGCACCCTACCAGTTAGAAAATTTAAATATCCTTAATATTTTGGCCTTTGAATTCACGATTTTGATATTAAGTTAATTGTAGCTATTTCATAAAATTAAACAAAGCATCCATCATAGGTTGGATTATGAAATCTGTCCAGCTGTCTGAACAGTAGCTTTGCTGCTACTGTAAAACAGGACCTTTAGTTTGACTTTTCCACATTACTGCTGTTTATGTTCTTGAGAAAAGCTTTTGTTTGGCACCTTCTTTACAAAGAGTGTCTTTGTGAAGACAATGAGGAGGGACTTTTTTCTTTTTTGGTATGCAAGTAACTGCTTCCTTTAATCTTTTTGTTATTCTTCATGATTCTGCTAAGATCAGTGCACAGTCAAGTTGTTAAGAGCTCTGGATGAGAGCACAGTGAAAAACACACTATTGTGATTCCACTGTTATAGCATTATACAATCAAAACAAGTTACAATTAGTTTGTGATAACATTTTACATGAACATTTGCTATTTCTCTAATCACATGAAATAAAAAGCCAAAAAATGTAGTTGAATCTTCAAAAATAAATAAATTATATTTCCTATTTACTGATTTTTCATTTCTTATAGTAGTGATAAGAAGACACCCTGGAAGCTCTCATTAGTAATATTCATGTAATAAATAGCAGCCGAAACACGTGTTAAGCAGATATGGTTGTCTGATGTTTAATCTCTTCAATTTTTTTAAAGTGGATATTCACTAATTATATTAACTGACATTTTATAAATTATTCTTCACTAACAGTCTTGAGGCATGATGAAATGTTAATCATGCTGATATACTTTAATGATAATGATTCATGAAATCAGAGAAAAAAAGTCAAGAGGCTCTGCTGCTGCTGTTCTTGGACTGTGTGCAGATCACAGCTTCTTCCAAAGTTTATGAGTTTCCAACACTCTGCTGTTTGGAGTTTGTGGTTTATGGGTTGCTCCTTTCAGAAGAAATCTGCAGAACTTCTTTTCAAGTAGGCTTTTTAAAGAAAACAGCTAATAAGGATGAAGGATAGAGTGGGATTTAAAGAGAGATCTGCCTGTAGTGTTGATAAGCTGATGGCAGGTAATACTAGTACCACCACCTGGGAACTCAGCCGTTTGCACTGCAGTCACTATGTACAAGCCAAGGATTGGGACCAACTGTCCTGAGTGTTTCATTTCTTCCTTAACTGCTGCATCTTTTCATGGTCCTAGCACTAGAAATTACTCGTCTCACTCAGAACTCCAAATTACTTTAATCTTAATTTTTATAAACAAGAAGTGAAAAGTCTTTTTTATTAATACATCAAAGTATTACCTCCAAAGGAAGGTATTATTACATTAATGTTCAGTGTTAAATATAAATTCACAGCATGAAGACTACCTCGGATGGGTAAGTAAGTAGAGCTTCTCTGATGTATATCTGATTACCCATGTGTAATTTGAGAAGCTACAGCATGTGAAGGGTATAATCACACAATAATAAATATGGTGATAAGGAATTATGTTCTGTACTACTTATCTGTGTAATTCAGGGAGAAAGTTTGCTATTATGACAACTATCTTTTTGGGGGTGGGTTATGTTTTCAGTCAAATTATAACATATTTTCCAGCATTCCTTAGTGCTTTTCATCTTAGGAGCATCAATTATTGTTTGACCAATTAACTTCAGTACCTCACACACACAAACCATATTGGGTATTATGGAAGAATCTCAGGTGTGGTGTTGAGGTCTGCACCTTGGCCACCAGTTTAGGATACTGTGCTGGAAAGCCCTGGCTTCTAGAGACAGGAATCTCTATCTGTAATTGGAGTTCTGAGCATCTGTGGTAACTGAAACTAATGCTCTGACCAGCATTACACGCTCTCGAGAGCCCCCTGAATGCCAGGCCTCTCCAGAGACCTTGGGCAGCTTTTAGGCAGCTTAGAAGCTACCTGCAAATCTCCTCTGACCTTGCAGGAAATTACATCTTTCAGACCTTTGCGAGGACAAAGGGTAGCTGAAAGCTGCATGCAAGGCAGGGGCCATCTGTTGCATCCGAATTAAAACCTAGTCTCAAGGGCTTAGTACCATAGCAAACACCTCATGCAGTTCATGTGGACTGAAGAAACAGGAATCCATAAATTTAGTGCTAGTCTATATGAAATATTAGTCATCTAATCAAAGAGTCAGTCCCAGTCCAGCAACAAGGATGGTTGAACCACTAGTTCAAAGTGTTGAGCTATGCCTACATACTGAAAGTAGTATAGTTGGATTTAATGCATATGTGCCTCCTATTATCTAGCCTTCTCCTTGACATTATGCTCACCCTTGCTGTGACTTTCTGGCTCCCAAAATCAATGGTCCTAGCCTTCCTCAGGAAGGAAAAGGGTGTAGAGGAGCTTTCAGCAAGTCTTATATGAAGTTCTGCTTCAGGAAAAGGACAAGGTTGCCAGTGGCAGTTTCTTCCTCCTCACTGTTGGGCCAGCTTGGGGTTGCTTTTATACATTTCCTAATATAGTCAACTTATTTCCTTTTTCGCTTTTCAAAAATAATGGTGCAATGGAAGACATATAACATGCACCTACATGGGTACATATAGATACAATGTTCTGCTGATTCGTTATTAATGTTTAATAGTTATAGAAGTATCTCTATAGAGTATGCTCTAAGAATTGCTTTACAGCACATCTGCGTAGCGAGTGAGCATATGCTTGAAGGGGTTCTTTACACCAACTTAACTTAAAATTTCCCTTTTAAATATGAGCTCGACAGCTATTTTGGTCTTCAGGTCACTCTGACCGCTCTGCATAGATGTTTAGAAGTTTAGCCTATATCTCTTAGTTTAGGAAGCCAAAGGCAGAAACTCATAAAATGAGAGGCTATTTTCAAAATTTGGCTTGTAGTAACTTTATGAGTCACAAGAAATTAGGAGTAGTTCCCAAGAGATGTGACTGATACCCCTTCTTTATCTACTTGATAATATTCCTCCCACATTAAAAATACAGTATAATTTATACTAGAGTCTTTAAAGACTCACATTTTCCATACCTTTTTCCAAGCACGTTTTTCATGGGACATACAGCACTCATGCACCATTTTTAGTACTTGTTCACAATTTCATATCTGTATCCTGTTTCTCAAGTCAACAGCGTTGGGCGGCTATTTGAGTGGCAGGCCAAGTAGATGGGATGTACAGAGCAATACTGGTGAATGAGTGAATGCTACTCTGGTCTCTAAATCTGTGCTGAACCGATGCTCATGGATGCTGTCAGAAGTCAAGTAAAGGAATATAAATCCTACTTAGAAGGGTGGCGAAGGGACCTGAGCTTTTAATCACTTCTGGCCATTAGCAATACTAGTCTACTTTCCCTTAGACCAGAAGGAGGAGGGCCTGGTGTCCTTGTCAACTCCCTATATATATATATATATATATATATTATTTGGATTTTATCTATCTCATAAATCCCCTTTGTAGTTTCGGCTGGATAAAGTGTTCTTCTTGTTTCTTGTCATAAACTGCTGCAGCCTTCTTTTATGCAGCTGCCACATTTCATCCTAATGCAGCTGCATTTCACCTAGGGATGAAGTGATCCCTATATATAACTTTCACATCAGTTTTTATAACCATTTAAAGTGCCTCGAGATGAGATGTGGGATGTAAGCTGTTGTTTTATTAGTGTCATCACAAAGTGCTGCATTGTACAAATCAATTGTGAGCTAAGAAGAAAAGCACTTTTGAAGTGATGCTTGAAGACAGGGAGAGATTTTTGGGGGTTAGAAGAGATTTTAAGTCCTGCTTTAGAAATGTAAAAGGAAGATGAAAAGAAATTGGAAAGAAAAAAAAAAGGGGGGGGGAAATGTAGCTTTGGGTGGACGCTACATAAACTGAGTGGACCTGTGGGAGAATGGTCACAAAAACATTAGAGAAATGAAGGACATAGAGTTAGTTTTAAGTGACTTCGGGGTGGAAGATGTAGAAAGGTAAGGTTTCATGAGTAAATACAGATGATCACGATGATAACCAGCTATTGGAGACATGGGGAAAAATTGAAGACCTGAATCTCTTGTTTACACCATGCAGCTGAACCACATAAAGGGAATCTGACTTTTCACCATCTATTTTCTCTATTATAAATTGTTGCTGCATTATTTATGTTGTATGTTTATGTCTTAAGACTTTCAAATATTACGAGAACTTAATGTCCAAGTCCCGTTATATTCCCACAGTGCTTAGGTACCTTATTGTGCTGAGCATCTCAGCACAGCAAGTCTACTTAGAAATCCACCTCATGGGAGAACTCCCTGGGGAACTGATTTAAGGCAGAAGACTCTTTAAAGGCACTGATGTCTTCCTGGA
>JAVCKT010026681.1:0-12622 GCA_032273925.1 Rhynchotus rufescens | reverse complement strand
CTTAGCTGGAGATGGAACTTCCTGTGTTTCAGCTTATGTCCTATTCCCCTCGTCCTATCGCTAAATCCAGTCAGTATAATTTATTGCGAATAAGATTATCTTATTCTGAAATGTATCAACAAACAATTTGAATTTAAGACCTAGAAAATAACTAGTCTGTCCTAGTAGACAACTCTACTTGCTACTTTTAAGGTTTTATCTGGAGTACTGTGCTCAAAGGTTGGTATACTGGAGAGTAACCAAAAGAGAGACATGTGAATGCTAAGAGATGAAAACAGTGTGACCTGTGCAAACAGACTGAAAGTTGTTCAACTTAGAGAACAAATTGAAAGGAGAATGCACAGGTGAGGACACAGTAACGGTCTAGTGAGTCTCAAAGGGCTGATATAAATGTTCTCAAAGAAGGGTGACATGGAATCACAAAATATGAAGTAAAGATAAATATGCTGACTATTATGGAACATATGTAACTGTAAAATCTAGAAAAGCATGGAATTAGTCTACCTAGAGTGGCTGCAAATATCCCTTCCGTGGAGGTCTAGCAGAACAGGAGATAAAACATCTGGCATGGAAGACAGCATTCATGACCCTCTCTTAATTACAACTTTCTAGTTCTCTGCAGTTGCTTCTTTTTATTTGCAGTGAATGAGGTTTAAATCTGGAATAATTTTTCTTTGAGATAATTCTGTTTTAAGATAAGAGAGAGGCTGCTTTTTCTGTGAGAATGTTCAGACACTAGAAGAGATTGCCCAGAGATCTTGTGGAATGTCCATCCTCGGAGATATTTAAAGTCTGACTGGGCATGGCTCTGAGCAACCGGCTCTCATTGACTTTGCTCTGAGCATGGGGTTAACCTAGATGATCTCCAGGGTGTCCACCTCAGTAATTCTGTGATTCCATTGGAGATGGGATGAGTAGAGCCAATGCCCCCTCAACTGAGAGTCTAGCCATGGTTTCTTTCATTTCTTAGGGACTACATACCTGGTTATCTAAGCAATGTCATCCTTACAAGATGCTTTTCTGCTGTTTAACATCTAGAGACTCTTCTGAATAAAATCAGTTCAGATACCATTGTACAACAGTGATGCAAATATTTCCCATCATTTTCTCTTTCCAAGCTAAGCCCCAGTGGTTAAATTCTGGTGCCTTCATCCCTGACCCAGCCTGGAGTGGCTTCTTTGAGAAGTCATCACTCCAGAATGTAGAATACCCTGGAATATCCATCTTCTTGTAGCCTTCTTGAGACAGTGCTTTTCATTCCTGATCAAGAGTAGTCAGCATGGATTGACCAAGGGGAGTCATGTTTGACAAACCCTGCAGCCTTCTACAATGGGCTACTTCCCTGTTGAAACAGAGGAAGTTTCATCTCCATATGAGGAAGAGCTTCTGTCCTGTGAGGGTGACGGAGCCCTGGAACAGGCTGCCCAGGGAGGCTGTGGAGTCTCCTTCTCTGGAGATCTTCCGTCCCTCCTGGATGTGCCCTGTGCTCTGGGTGTTCCTGCTGGAGCAGGAAGGCTTGTCTAGATGATCTCTAGAGGTCCTTTCCAACTTTGCCCATTCTGTGATTCTGTGCTGAAACATTTATACATTCTTTGTCTGGGAATATGACCCCTACTTGGGAATGACACAGAAGTAGAGATGAACATGCCTTTACCAGAAGCAGAAAGATGATATGAAACATCCAATTGCCTGAATATTTTTTCAACAGCAGAATTCTTTGCAAGGTGAATATTTGTCCATGGCCTAAGCCATTTGGCTTTTCCTAGACAAGGATGTAAGACACATGCTTGAATACTGAAGCTATGACCCTCCCCATGATGGCTGGCTCCTGAGCTTTGCCAAGCTATATTTTAAAAGCAGGTTTTTTTTCTTTTTTTCTCCCTCCTTTGTTCACTCTTAGAGAATGTTCCCCAGCCTGTCTAATGGCTAGTGATCGTTCAACATCATGAGTACTCTTGGTCCTTTTGAAGGACCCACTAGTCCCCAGGCTTTTCATTAAAAGTGGGCTATAGCAGATGCCCTGGGGTGTTATTCTTGCCTCGAAGTCATCTCATCTTTTCAACTTCTGTTGTTATGCTCTGCACTTTTATAATGTGGTAGATCTTTCTTGAATATCATATTATTCCTGGCTGTTTTAAACTCATTTGTCTCTGTGCCAGTATTTTCCTGCAGCTTAAATAGCTCTTCCCCTCTGGCATTTTTTACAAAAAAAAAATCTATGATGCTATAGGGTGATCTGTGGCAGTAAAAGATACATGGAGGGAGGAACTGGGAGCAGTTGAAGATTAGAAGGGATGAAGGGAGCAGATAGGCAAGTGGAGTAAGACTCTTGCTCAAGGGAGCCACAGTTTATTCCTGCAGACGAGGTACTGGTATATCCTTTTAAACAGTCACTGAGCATATGATTTTTAGAGCTAAAGCCCTTGTGTCAGTGGCAATGCTCTGAGAGTATCTAGCTTATTCTTCCTCAGCCACAACAGAAGAGCTTTCCCTTCTGTGCATAACACATGACCTTTCAGGACTGCGTAATAAGTTGGATGGTCAAACATTGTTTGTTTCAAACATAGAACACACAATGACTTTAAGAAACACACACCCAGGCACAACAATATTTCATAGGAGAATTGGCTAAAAAGGAAAGGATGGAGGTAAGGGAAGTTGCATTGACCTTAGATAACACATCTGAGTGAGAACAAAAACAAAATAAACAAAAATTAATCTAGAACTCCAAATCCAACTGCTTAGTGATAAGGATTCAAACAGGCGATAAACAGTCTGTGAGACACTTTCTTCTTTGACGTTTGAGGGACTGTGTTATTCTAGCTTTGTGTCTAGCGCAGTGCAAGGGTTTGAACTGGTAATGCCCAGGATTTGGGCAGAAGTTTAGTTCAGGAAGATTATGGTGCTAATTTTTATCTTTTACTATTTGTACATAGACTGACTTCATGGCATTTGATGAGCAAAAGCACAAGCACCACATATCAAGTCACACACTAATATACCAGGTCAAATGAAGTAGTAACTGAAAGCAAAATTCAAAGGGCATTTAAGCTAGAACATTCTGGGGAAAAGAAGAAAGCTCTGCCCAATAACTGCCCTCTTTCTACCATTTCTTCCTCACCTCTGCACAAGAGGTTTTGTCTGTCTCCAGCACCTGCTGAAACATTGCTTTGGGGAAACAGTGTAAAGAAAAAATAAATAAATAACGAAACAGAAACTGGGAAATGGGTGGTAGACTCTGTGTTATTCCAGTTCTGCACACAGCTGAGAGTCATATGTTTTGAAAGGCTGCGGGAACACACAGGTCAGCAGGCATTTGCTCGTCTCAGAGGGCTGCAATGGGAGAAGTGATGTGACCATCAAATTTCACATCCCCTCCTCATCCTTTTTGGAGTCTCTGCATCAGTGCCAGCCCTTTCTCTGATTTAGCATTAAGCAAGCAAGAGATCTGGAGCTCAGCTGTGTTGCATGGGTAGAGGGAAGGTGGGAAGCTCCACACACTCACCCCCATATTTATACAGTGAAGAGTGTTGTTTAAAAACATCCGTCAAAGTGAAATTTCCATGGCCTTCAATGAGTTTTGGACTAGGTCCCTAGCTCAGGCCAGCCACAAGCTATTTCTATAGAGTGAAGTACTAGAAAGTCTGATGACTGCATGCTTCCTGCTCATTTCGTTTTATTAACCTCCTGATTTTTTTCCTGTTATTGCTGCAAGTGCAGCCTGCTGCATAAGGAAGCTACGGCACGTTGTGCAGGTGTCAGCCATTTGGAGTTTACATAACCCTGCCCTGGACAGCAGGCGTTTCCTGCATCACGGCCTGGTCTGTCACACCTAGCAACCAACATCTAAAAGTATAAAGCAGCACCCACTTGTTGCATACAGATTTATATAAGTAGAGGCAAATCCCCTAAATCAGTGAAGCCATGTCTCCGTGATCCATAGCTTATAATTCCTGTCTGCAATTATTGTTTGAGTGAAGAAAACATTTTTTTCTTCTTTTTTGTTCAACTAATCTTCTTCCAGCCTTACTATTTTTGCATAGCTCTGTCTTCCAGCACATAGCATAACTCAGAAATACTATATATTGCTAGCATTTAACTTCCTAGGAGGCCACATTTGCCTACAGTCTTTTCAAAATCTTCAGAGCTTTCAGTTCCACCTTGGTGATTGACATCATGTGGGAGGGTCAGGTAGACTATCATCAGCATCGATGAGTCTAGTTCATTTTAGTTACGCTCAAAAGACCTTTAAGGCATATTAGATTAGGCCAGATGCTTGGCCTCAAACATTCAAAATGGCATCCCTTCAAATTAAGACCAAGGATGGTCCAGCCCTTGTTGTCAACCCCCATGGTGTGTGTCACACTCTGATAGCATGAAAACATGATAACACAGAGACAACTTTCTTGCACATAGCAGTAGGTTTGCTTCCACAAGTTCATCTCTCATCTGAGAGAGTGAAAAATACTGCTCTGGCCCTGGAGATGTCTTGAGATCGGTTAAATAACCATGATATATAGGGCTACAGTAGATGACTTGCTGAGATCTTTTCCTAATGGATTACTTTCAAGGAGTTCAGTTATCCCCTGACAGAGTCAAAGCCAGCTAGCTTTCTCTCCCCAAATTCCCAGAAATGGCCCCAGAAAGGGCCCCAGAAAGGGCCAGAGGGTGCTCCCAGTCAGCAGCACTACCTGAGCTACCCTGTTTTGGAGCAGAGCGGAGAGTTCAGGCATATGGAGGTGAACTGTGCCCTGTCAGTTAACCTCAGCATTAGAGAAAAATTCCAGACTCCTCCTGCCCATTTACTCTTTCATGAGTTTCGCCTAGTTCTAGCATGTAAAACGCACATGTTTTATGAAATTTCCTATCAGGATTACAAATACTATTTAGGCCCTTAAGCCTTAATAGGATGAGTCTGGTGACTCTTTTTGGTGGTATCTCCCAATGCAAATTTTTGGAGGCACCTGTGTGGCTATACAGACAATCTAACTGCTCATTGTAGAAAGAATATCCCCAGCTTCAGCAGCCTCAGAGATATGTATACTTAAATTAGAGATATGGATCTCTAACAGATCCATAACAGATATACTGTTAGATGTGTTAGGTCTGTGTTAGGATAATTACTACAATACTAATAACTTCTGAGACTGCCAATGTGAGGTCAGGTGGAACAGGGCAATTAGAAATTGCCTAGGCACCTTTTCAGATAGAGTCTCATACATAGCATGGGACCTCTCAAGTGTCCTAGCTGAGGTAAGGGCCACTGGTTGGTCTTAACAAGTGACTGCATATTTTAAGCAGTAGGCTCAAAATCAGACAGATAGTGAGAGGAAGGAAGGAAATGTCATCATTCCTGTTTTACAGTCAAAGAAGATTGAAGTTTGCACAGGCACATCCAGGATCTTAGTCAATGGGATCAGTCACCTCTGGTGCTTAGAGACCCCACCCAGTAATTTGAGGAATTTCTCCTTCAAGAAGGAAAAGTAAAATGATTTCAGGAGCAAGCTCTGTGAACAGCCTGTCATCAGGCACGTAGGTGGCTTTGGAATGAAAATGATTTTTACACATTCAGTCTGATGGTTGTCGAGGGCCACGTTTGTAGTCACAGGAGTGCGCCAGAGCAGGAACTCTAGTAGACCTTTTCCTCTGCACATGAACAATGAGGGGAAGCTCTGCCTTTTTAGAGGAATTTCCGAGGATGGTAAATTACCTACTAGATTGCAGTTCTATTACATTTGGTGGGAAGGCGTTTGGAAATTAATGTTTCTTATTAAGATTTAAATAGGCGATCCACACAGCTCTCCACAATCATCCTCGATCCCAGCCTGCCACATTATCTTCTCTCCTGCCACTGAGGTGGCTTTAAGCAGAACTTGAGTTCACAGCAGCTAACCGAACACATAAACTCTCACTGTCTCTGTCCTTCAGTTTCCAATCAAGGATGACATTAGTTCTCTGCTTAACCTGGTGTTTAAAGAGAAGCAGGACAGGAATAACCCATCAATGTTTGGCCTAAGATAGCGTGATAAAGCAAGATCTGCAGGATAGCTAGAGGACAAATGAAACAGAGTTCCCTTGTACCCAGATATAAAGAGCTTAATGCCTGATGTGGTCAATTTTATATGACCATAGATCTCTTACTAAAGCAAATATTGCTTTTCATAAATTAGCTGATTGAGACGATACATGGAAAAACTTGGTTCCATGCTGGGAGGGAAAAAAAAAATCTGATTATTTGAAAGAGATATATTAGAGCTCTAAAATGTGATCTAGTTCTCCCATCCCCTTTGCCGTGCTGAGATAGCAGTTAAGATGGACAGGGAGGGCCTTGGGGCGGAATTCATTATTCCAGGCTTCAGAGGAAAACTGAAATTTGGACAGAAGGTATAGATTACATGCAAAAATGATGGATTAAGGTTATTTGATCCATTCCCTGTCATGGATGATCATCACAGTGAAACCTCTGTAACAGGCCACCACCTTAAGCCCGCAGAGTAGGCTGCAAATGTAGTCAAAAAATTCTTAGCAAAGTCCACTGATGAAAGTCCAGCACTAAAACATGCAAATAACAGCACTGCAATTACTAGACATCCTGCTACAAGAGGTTAGTTGTTCTGCAGGAACTGCCCTTTCCCTCACTGGACGTGAAGCAGATCACCCCTCCTACACAGAGAAACAAGCCAGCACACCTTATCTCGTACTAGCCTTTTCCCATGCCCCCAGCTCCTGAGCTCCTAATGTGCCTTCCTCCTCATCTGCTTTCCTTGTTTTGCAGCACTATGGTCCTGTGGTCCCTGCTTTTCCCATCTCAGCTCTCTGCCTTCTGTCCTCTCCCAGCGCCAGCTCCATCTTTATGCAGGATGCTGCTGAGCACAGTGAAGGTGGACAAGCTGCTGTTTCTCTACATACAAACCAGACAAGGATCCTCCTAGCTGGAGGGTGTTAACCCCCCTAGACAAGATCATTTGGGAAATAGACTCTGTACAATCATGCAGTTACTGTGGACCTGCTTGCAAATGGCCATATGGAGCCCTCTTTGAGATGGTAATCCTGAGAGACTGTTTCCTGCAAAACCACAAAAGGTTTTCCTAAATGAGTTTGGTTTTCTTGTAGAGACATCCCATCTGGTCTGAAAAAGCCATGGTTTAAGGCTGAGATTAATTCCACCAGCAAATTATGTCACAAACTATCAGAGTACAAATATAGCACCAAATGTAATGATGCCTGCACAAATGAAGCAATTCACATCCATACTTCCTGCTGTAATCCCTCTCTCCTGGTAAACCAGGAATTACAGCCATGAAACATAGCAGCAGAGGCATTGGCAATCAAGATGAATGGGTTAAAGAAAGGAACTCTAGTGAAGACTGTGCTGCCCTTTTGTGTTTTAACAATGAGAGGAAGCTCTGCCTAGTTTGAGGAATTTCCCACGTCTCCAATTCAGACTTTGGAAACCTGCTTTATTAAGCCTGCCTAAGGTGTTAAAAAAATAAAAATAACCAAGCAGATTGGGGCAAAGAGATCTTCCTGGAGCCTACGCATGTTCTCCTTTTGTTTGTTTTCTAAACCTGGATCACTAGAGGCAAACACACAGAAGATCCAGGGAAGGTAAATAGTGACAAATGCCAAGGGCTCACACCAGATTCCCTGCAGAGCTGTCTGAGCTGTACTGAACTTGGCCAAGCATCACTATGAGGCAGGGACTCATCTCGCAGGCAGCATTGCACTCCAGGGTAGTTTACCAGACTTTACAAGACAGGCTAAATGTCAGAAACAGATGAGGATTTTTTGAGGCTGAGAGGGATATCTAATAACTAAGAAATGCAGTTCTCATTGTGCAACAGCAAGCAGCAGTTCAGGGAGAAATGGAGCCTCCAGCTTTCAGATCCCAGCATTACATAACATCCTTTGTTATTTCCTTGCCACTTCCAAACTCGTTGCTTCCCATAAAACTGTCACTGAGGCAGAGAATGACAACATTTGAACAATAACACCTTTCATCTGGCAGCCTTTAGGGCAGATAGGTGTACATTGATTGCCCACTGATGCACAGAAGGAGCAGAGACAGAGGCTTGTACAGGGTCACACAGCGGCTGTGTTTTCCTCTGAATCCCTGCCACTTAGGTAACTGGTGCGTACTGCTACATCAAAGATATTTTGGGAATGGATCTGAGCTTCTGCATCTGTTTACATCAGCAGAAGTAAAAATACTTGATTGCATCCTTGCATCCCCCTTGACAGTGATCACTGTGCAAAGCATCCCAGCAGGCCAACATGATGCAGCAAAACTGGATTTAAGTAAGAGCAGCTCAAAACACAAGCAGAAAACAATGGAAATGAGATAAATATCACACTCAAAGGTAAGATGTAGCAGTATCTCAGTAGTATCTGAAAAGAATATTGTGCCTGTTTGCACTGCAAAATGGCAAAATCCACTCACAGCCCACATTAAGCATAAGATAAATTAAAATAAATAAATAAATAAAACCACCACCACCGACAACAACAAAACAGAAAAATCCAGCAGTTACAGTAGTCATTTTTTTTTCCTGAAACTGTATGGACCATGCCTTATGGTACTTCAGGAGATAACAAATACCAAGCAGATGAATAGAGTATTTTCTTGCACTTCCCTCCCTTCCCTCTGCAGCCCTGAGTTTAATCTAAATTAGTCATAGCCTCGGTTAGAACTCACTAGACAGGCTAGCAGAGGTTATCACTTTGACAGAAGACTGAGTACTTTAATCCTTAACCCATGAAGCCAAAAGCATCCTACAGAGACCATTCATCTAATCACCACAAAATGAAAACCTGGACTGATGACAGTTCTCCCCGTAGCAATATCTGCAGCACGTTTACTAAGCATGCAAATCTCGCACCACAATGTCAGGCTCTGCCCCCAAAAATTCCTTGATGCCACCGTCACCTGTCGCAAACCATGAAACCACACGTGGAGACCCCTGCTACGTTTCACGTGCATCGTTCTTACCTGCAGGACAAGTGCTGGTCTAGCCTGAGTCTTTTCCAAACTTCTCCTGCCGCGCTGGCTCTCGGTGCTCAGCCTCTGCCCTTTGCTTTCCCGAATGCTCAGGACACACCTGCTTCTTCACGTGTGTTGTGTGCTCTTGGGTTTGGGGTTTGTTTTCTTTGCTTTTCTTTCTCAAACAAGCCAAAGTAGCCTGCGAGCAGCTCTCGGCGAGTGAGAGCGCGAAGCTCTTGGCTTGCAGTGATTTAATCAAACAAACCCCGCAACCTCCCTTTCCTGTGATCAGTGGGAACAGGTCCCTTCTCCACCAGTGCCGGGTGGAGTTGCCGCTGAAAAACATGAGCCTGAAAGCACTCTGCTAATTGGGCAGGGCAGATCTTCCTTCTCCGTTTGTTGTGTGAGGGAACACGGTAATCCCTGCTGCTCCGAAGCACGGAGGTGACCCCGGCCAGGAAGGAACCTGGGAACTATAATTTTGCAAGCATTTTCCTGCCAGTGCGGGGGGGTGGAGGTGGATGGAAGGGACACTTGAGTGAGAGCAGGCACAGACCTGCTGGAGAGCGTAATTCTGAGGTGAGGAAACACTTTTGGAGGGGTCATCAGTGCTATGGAAGTAGAAGAAATAATCTTTTTCTTTTTTATACTATGAACTTTTACAAACTGCCCAATTAACTAAGAACCCGAGTCATCACTCTCCAGGTTGATCTGGACTTTTAAGTCCTACAGGTGCTTGTTAGATTTTCAGTAGAGTGCCTTTCATGTGAGAGGCGCTGAGGTGCTTTTCAGATTAATATAGGAAAGTCTTACCCCGTGGAGCTGGCATTCAGCAACACCCCAATGACTCATCTGTAACACAAGGGCCCTTTGTCAGGGTGCATAAGAAATCAGGGCAGCTCAAGGGTTGGGAAGGATGGCTACTGCGATCAGATAAGCTCCAATTGCCGTGCAAAGGTCCTAGCGCCTCACACTAGGGATCACAGAGGGGTATTTAATTACACTATCCAAAAAACTGTGTGTCTGCAAGGGGCAAGAGAAGGTGGAGAGGGTTGCCCAATGCCAGAGCAGCTTAAGGAAATGAAGACCAGTCTCATGTTGCTCCTCTGTTAATCCTGATGCAGTGATGCATTGAGAAAATCAAGGACACTTTGTGGCCACCTTGCTTTTTTCTCTCCTGGTTTTGAATCAAGAAGCCCTGGAGCTCTTATTTCCTTGCAAGGCGATGCACTACAGCACTGTGACTCAATGTCAATCTATAGGAGCATAATTGGCTTCTGCAGCCAGTGGAGGAAAGCATGAGCCATTCAGCTAGAAATAGAACTTGCTTTCTGGTGGTGTCTACTTCTCCTCCTTGACAGTAGAAGTAGACGAAGACAGCTGTGCTCCATATTTATTTATTTCATCTCAGTGGGATGAAGCTGGAGTGTTTTTATGAGAAAGTCCCAAAGTGAAAGTTAGGTATATTTAAAGTGTGGTGGGAAAAGCTGTGTTGAAGACCTTGTCTGCAGTACTCCATTCTCTGCAGCTAATGGTAACCTTATTTCTGGACACAATGAGAATTTATCTTAGCATCTTGGTATTTCTACTCAAGCTTTCTTTTAATTACTTTATCATGATTCAGATTATATTGTAAGGGCAAGAATAAACATGTGGAGCTTTCTCTAGCAAAGGCACTTCCTTCACATGCTCAGTCACATACAACATGTTTTTGATTAAAGACTCAGATCTAGGTTCTCTCTAATTGCATTTCAGTGGGATTTATGATTTCATTTCTTTATCAAGCTAGAGCTGGATTTTTTTCATCTATATATCTCCTCCCTCTTATTAACGTGAGTAAAATATGATGGTTGAGACAGGTAGGAGAGAGGATTAGGCTGGTCTACTTTGATTAGTGACAGAGTGTTTCTTGTTTTCTTGTGATCTATTCAGTGATTGTTCTGAAAGTATTTATAAAACCCTCTGGTATGTTTATTTTTTATTCTTGTTTTGCTGAATTTTGTTCACAGCTCTGTCCTGATTTAGGATATAGCTGTAGCAGGTGGTAAGATGATTTACATCCCCATGATAGTTTCCAGAGTTTTGTTTCCATTTTTCCCCATTCAGCATCAAGATCATTTTAAAATCTTCAAGGAAACCTGTGGTAGACTCATCAGTTGTGTGTGAGAACTGAAGAGAAATGGGCAATCCAGGTAGGTGGCTCAGAAGAGCTGCTGAATTACTTAAACGTGTTCAGACCAAAGGTGTTTAAACTCTTTATGGACTAATGGGAGTCTTGAAAAATATCTCAGGAGTAGGTATGCACATTGTCGGCATTTCCAGTGAAGTGAGATGAATCCTACTCTTTGTGGAAAGACCCTGCATGCAACTATTAGTATAAAACTAATTTTAAGTATGAGACTTAGTATGCAACTACTTTGTGCAACTATGTAAGTGCAAAAAAAACATGGCTGCATGGTTGAGCAGGATAAATATTCACCTGGATAACTGCTACCTATGCCTAAATTTGGATTAATTTAGGCATAGCTAGCTTTTCTTGGAGACAAAGAAAGTCTTACATAACCTCAGCTAAAGTGCTTTCCTCCTTTATCTTCTATCTCTGATCTGTCTCTGTATGGCAAAGTTTAATCAGTTTGTGTTTTATCGAGGATTATGAGACTGAAGTTGATTGGGACATCTCTGTATGACTATATCCACTGTAACTCAAAACTTCCATGGGTCACTAGAAGGATAACACAGATGGTATCTCACAAGTCTATCTTGTCATCAAAGAGCATCAAGACTATCAAGTGAACTGCAACATTCCAACATTCATTTGGCAGCAAAAGGCTATTTCGGTTGTCCTGGTGATCCTGGCAGATGGCAAAAATTTAACCTTTACTCACTTTGGGACGGCAAATCCCAATTCACCTTGTTAAGAAGGAAGGAAGTAATTAAATGTCTCATTATACATTGGTCTTGACAAATATATTTAGAACTGAACGTTGTGCTTTAGGCTCCACAGTTTCACAGCAAAAGGAGCGGTCTGTTCTA
This sequence comes from Rhynchotus rufescens, assembly GCA_032273925.1. Classification (NCBI taxonomy): domain Eukaryota; kingdom Metazoa; phylum Chordata; class Aves; order Tinamiformes; family Tinamidae; genus Rhynchotus; species Rhynchotus rufescens. Next base: position 609 of record JAVCKT010026681.1, on the reverse strand, counting down.
GGCTGTCTTGCCAGAGATAATCTGTAATTAGTTTGGATGAATAATATCCTTTTTTTTCTGAAGCACCAGGAACTAGTTGCAGTGATAACACAATTTAAATATTTGGAGGACTTTGGGTGCACACTGCCATCCTCCATATGGCTTTCTTTCTTTTAAATTTAAATGAAATTTAAATTTAAATGAAAATATGGCTCAATATGGCTTTATTTTAAATTTAATTCAAATGACTTCAGTTTGTAATGTATTTTATAGATTAATTACCTTGTTCATACGATTTGTTTTGTCATAGGCGAATGGCAACTAGAGTAATGTGTAGTTTTTTATCCATATTTAGAAAAAAAATTACAGAAAATATGATAGAACACACTTCATGGTGAGACACTGTAGTAGCTTCAGTTTGATTTATTGATTCAAAATGACACTGAGGCAAAAAAAATACTAAATGGTTCTTTAATCTTCAAGACAAAAATCATGGGCTGAGAGGAACCTTATGAGGTTCAATAAGGACAAGTGCAGGGTCCTGCACCTGGGAAGGAATAACCCCAGGCACCAGTACAGATTAGGGCTCGACCTGCTGGAAAGCAGCTCCTCGGAGAGGGACCTGGGAGT
>JAVCKT010026680.1:0-13696 GCA_032273925.1 Rhynchotus rufescens | reverse complement strand
AGCTGCCAAAGGACGCGGCCGCGCTCGGGAGGGCCGAGCGACATGGCGGAGTGGCCGGGGCAGCGCGAGGGCCGGCGAGCGCGGCGCCCTGGAGCCGCAGCCCAGCCCCGCGCCCTGCCCCGACCCGAATCTCTTTGCCACCAGCCTCTACCAGCACGTGCCGCGGCCTCCCACACTGCGGTGCCCTGGCAGGACCACGCGCTCCCGCCGGCTGCGCACGCGTCCCCCTGCTCCGAGCCCCCTGCCCGGGGCCGCTGCGGCGCCCTCGGGCACGGAGCCCTCTGGGCTACGGGACACGCTAGCTCCGCGGGGCTGGAGAGGCCCCAGGCAGGCTGCGAGAGGCCAGGCCTCTCCGTGCGCCCTGGCGCCCGCTCTTGGAGCCGGCCCTTGGCACCGCACCCCCGGGCGCCTCCTGGGAGCCGGGACAGTTCCCTTGGATTGCTCCAGCGATTCCAATCTCTGCAAGGGACTGGGAACAGCCAGGAAAAGCAGCCCCATGTGCAGCTGCTGGGCGTTCTCCTTCTGGGCTGCCCTGTAACTAAAGCCCCGGGAGCTCTGCGCCTCTCTGGGCTCGGCTTGGCGAGCGCGCAGCGCCCAGCTGGGTGCCCGGCACGGGGGATCCCGGGAGCTGGGCAATGCCAGGCCAGCACACGGGCACCCTGCTTGCTGCCCTGACCGGGCCGGCCCCGGTGCTGACCGGGCCTCGCAGGAGGCCCCGCGCACTCCCAGCCCAGCCTGCAGCCGGTGCCACGGCAGGGACCGCACCGCATCGAGGGAACGGCCGCGCCGCACCGCGCCGCACCGTGCCGCGCGACAGAGGGGATGCCCTGCTGCTGCGCAGGACGCGGTGCCGGCATGGAGCCAGCGCCCCTGCACGAGCTGCGCTGTGCAGCCCCGCGAGGTGCCGCGAGCCCAGTGTGCAGCTCCCAACGTGGAGCGTGCCGCAGCGCCCACGGCTCTGCCGCTCGCGGGCATCGCGTGCCCGCCTTCATCTCTGTGCAACGTGTGCCTGACAGCTCCGCAAAGCGCCCAGCCGGGGCTGAAATGCTCCGCACGGCCACGCTGAGCTGTGCCGAAAGGCCCTTGCACCGGGAACGCGCCGGGAATGTGGACGCTCCCAGGGAATGGGGAGCGCAGGAGCAGCGGCCGCCCGGCCAGCCCGCCACGGAGCAAACCCCAACACCGACGCGCTGCAGGAGCCGCTCGCTGAAGGACACCAAGGAGAACTGCACAGAAACACGACTGCTGGGCCCTTCACCCCAAAGGGCGCTTCTGAGGAAGATAAACTTGCCCGAAGTACCGCGTGAGCATGCATGCAAGCCCGCCGGGCCGGTCGCGTGTATACCTACCGGCCATGTGCATGCATACACCAGGAAAAGCCCATCAACGTAAGAGCTCTTACGTTATTTCTGTTGCTTTATGCTTTTATTTAAAAACGTTGTTTTCAAATAACCAGTACCAATTTACACATTATTAAAAAATGTATTAAAAATATGTATATAATTTTCTTTGAATAGCCAAAAAATTTGTTGTTGTGTGAGATGCTCCCTGCAGATTTTCCTGTCTCAACTTGTATCTACGCCTTTTCATTTTAAAAAAGAGAAAAAATAAAGACGGAGAGAAGAGGGAAGTAAATCTGCAAACAACACGTACGTACCTGGGAACTGATAGCTGTAACTGGGGGCAAATCCAGGGTATCCTCGGCCATACGTTGCAACAAAATTTGGGTAACCTGATTGCAGAAAATAAGAGAGAGAGAAAGAGAAGGTTGAAGATTAAGGTTTTTTTTTTTTTTTTTTGCTTGTTTTTAAATGTAATGCATGGTGAAATTATATGGTGCAGCTCAATTTTACAGAATACAGTGCAAGACAAGGTTTACTCTCAGCATGCAAATCCACAGGGAGGTCTCAGTGCCGGCGCGAGCAGCAGCACCCAGAGGCCAGCGCCGGGAGCCGGGCGCGAGGAGCGCGCACACGTTTCAGCTGCAGAGTAAATGCCAGGCGCTAAGGCTAAACACATAACGCGCTTCGCTCTGACATTTGGAGAGCTTACAGTGAATGTACTTTGCTTCAGAGCTATTGACAGTTGGAGATTAAGGTAGCAGTAATTCTTCATCCCAGGAGTGTGAAGGACAGCAGTTAACACATCAAAGGGCTGCAGCCCCAGCCAAAGAGCTTGGAGCCTTCCAGGAAAGTAAAACTCAGGCAGAAGAAACGTGTCCTAGAGCAATTTGTAGGATGTGCCCAGCAGCGCCTGAACCATGGGTGGCTTTTCAAGTTTTTTTCTGAGGAAAGTGCCGCTCCAGAGCGCTCTGCTCAGGCAATCTAACTGGAACTGGAGGGACTCCAATGGGCAGCGACTGCGGAGCGCGGGCCCAGGGGTGTCCCAGTGCTCCGGCTGTGCATGGGGTGCCCCGAGGGCAGCCTGCTCCCACGTTACTCGCCATTGAACGGGGCACCACTTCTACCCTGCAACGCCCGAGCGTCTCTGCAACGCGAGCGCGGAGCGCGCGGGCAGAGCGGGTGGCCCTGCACCCTGCCGCGAGCCTGGCCGCTTCCCTGCACGCTCCGCAGCGCCTGCCCCGGGACTGATCCCCAACGCCACTGGGATGGATCGGTCCCTCAAAAGCAAAAGCTTTTGCAACCTTTTCTTTCCTCTCCATCGGCAATATCGGTAAGGGATTGTTTGCTAGGTAAGGAGAGCCACGACCGTGGAGCCCTGGTGACAGGGCCTGTCCAGAGCTTGGCTGTGCTGCGCGCTCCCCACGCTCCCCGGCTCGGGCGGATGGAATCAGACACGTTTAATACAACATTGCTTCAATTTTCCTCTCCATTTGCTGCTGCGGTGCCGGCTCTGCTCTAACGAGCGCGGGGCCCGGCTGCCTGAATAGCAATAGCCCATTAGCGCCGAGCATGCGCCACGGAGCCCCCGAGGCCGCCGACCTTCCCGCCGTCCCCACCAGCGCCGTCCTCGCCCGGCTCCCACCGAGCAGCCCAGCTGCTCCGAGCCATCTGCCTGGCCAAGCACCTCCTGCTGCGAAGCTGGAAGTCCCGTTTTCCTGGGATCAGCTCCCTCGAAGTGAGACCTGCTCCGCTCCCGAGGAGCTGGATGGAAGGGGAAGACGCGGGCGGATGCGTCGCTGCCTCCCCGGTCCGTACAGCTTATCCAAGGGCACTGCAACGTGGTCTCCAGCCGCCAGCATCCATACGGAGCGGTCCAGATGACACCCTCCTCCACAAGGAGGGAGAGCCCATTCGTGGGGATGTCTTTTCACTTGTAAGTTGGGCTGCAGGACCATGGTCCGTGAGGCGCAGATGTGGCACTGCCATGTGAGCACAGCGAGTGCGCTGGGCGGCAGGACGCAGCCCAAAGCTTAACGAAAGGTCCCAGTCCTGCAAGCAGCGCGGTCCCCGAGGCGCCCCAGAGCAAGCGCCGGGCTCTTCTCCATGAAGGACGCTCTGACCTTCCTCCCAAGCGCGGCCCCGCGCCACCCAGCTCAGGGTGTTTCAAAGACACCTGCCTGTGATGTTGACATAAGAACCGGTGGCAGCAGGGAGTGCAGAGCAAAGAGCTTCTCCCCAGGTGCACAGGGCATCGCACACAGGGGAGTCATCACGGAGAAGAACACCTGCTGGAAAAGCTCCATTCTGGGTCCAAAAGAATATAAAGGGTCTATCTCCTACATTAATGGAATTAAAAAGCAAAGCTGCACCCATGGTGCCACCTTGGGCAGGGTGAGCGTGACGCAGTGCCGCGCTGCACGCTGCCAGGCTCCCGCGAGCGGTGCCCAACGACGGTCCCCTCCCCTCGCCCTGCCTCCCAGGCAGCTGCTGCTCGATTAAGCGGCGTCTGATGGAAAAAGGGAATGACTTTCTCTGAAGGGCACGGGCGTCTGTTCTGCATGAGCTCCGGCCACCGGCCGGCGCGTGCGCAGAGCGCGGAGCCTGGCAGTAGGCAGCCTGTGAGAGGCTCCGGAGCCCAGCGCTCCCATCAGGAGTGCTGGATCCAGCCGTGCCGGGCGGGGGCCCTATGGGCTCGGCTCTCCTGTCCCTAGGAGGTTGCCAGCTACAGGGGCCCAGCTTTGTGGCCCGGCTGCACCGTCCCCACGGCACCGCAGCAGGGCCAGCGGTGCAGAACTCCGTCTGGTCACCATGCCCCTTGGCTACTTCCTTGCCTTCCTCCTGTTTTTCGCGTTTTCTGGATTCGTTAGTAGGGGTGAAGGTGCTGGGTGTGAGTCTTGGGGCTGCTGCACTTTCTGATTGAGCTGGAAATGCCCCGATCCCTGCCAGGAGAGACGTGGCTCCGTTCATGGCAGCCCTGGTGCTGGGCAGCCCTGGTGCTGGGCAGGACGCTGAGGCGGCGCAGCCGGCGCTCCCTCCACGCGCTGGGTTGCCAGGGAGAAGATGGCAGGGATGGAGATCACTGCAGCTCGTTCCTTATGCAGAGTGGCTAATTAGCGTCCCTAATCTCCCCCGAGAACGTGCACTTGCCACGAGCAGACAGCAACCGAGACAGCCCAGAGCGGTCCTGGCAAAAGGCTCCGTCTGCCCGCGCTCTCCGCGCCGCAGCATCCTTTCTAGAAGAACACTTTAATTTTGTTCCAATCAACCAAATCATCGCAGGACGCGGCTGCCGATGCACCTTTAGACCCCGGCTGCTGCAGCATCCTCGGGGAGGCTGTGATTAATGAAAAAGACCAACTTCCTTAATAGCTTTGGGGGGAGTCGCTCCCCGCTCCTTCCTTTGGGTTGTCTGGCGCGTTCTGCTCCCGCTCCCCTCGTCTGCTGGCAGCATCTGGAGAAGGTGACCTTGAGAGCCCTTCGCAGGCAGGTACCCGAATCCCCGCAGAGCCCTCGCGCGGGCCGGCTCCGTCCTGGCCCGAGGCCTCGCCGAGAGCTTCTGTCCCGGCTCCTTCCGCCTGACCCTGCGCTGGGAGGCTCTGCTCTCAAGTGGAGCCGGCTCCGGGGACAGCAAAAGAACAGATAGGTAAAACCAGAAAAAAATACATGCTCGAGCACACTGAGAACATGCAAGTGAGAGAATAACACAGTTATCAGAACAGGCTGAAGATTTTAACCCTAAAATCGAATTTCCAAACACTACAGGGGCATCACGGGGGGAGAGAGTGCTGGGACAGAAAAATAGATGTTCAGCTGAAGTAACTGAATTACAGCATCCCAGAAATGGATGGCTCCAGCCACACGAACAGCAGTACTATTAATCCAGAGATAAAGCGAACGCGGCAGGAAAGTTTTCTCCATCAAAGCAAGTCGCCTGAAGTCAGACAGCTCCATGTAGCAGCCTCATTTTCATAGGAACTAAATCCTGTGACCTTGTGCCGACTCGGGAAAGCCCTGCAGCTCTCCCAGCCTCTCAGCACTGAAGCTGCTCCTGGATCCGCTCCACAAAGCTCAGAGAAACAAGGAGCTGGCTCTCACGGCTTGCTCTTGTGCCCGGCTTCTGGGAGCATCTAAGCTTTAGCAAACTTCACCCTCAGGACGTGAAGGGTCTGGCGTACAGAGTGAGGCAGCGGCAGCGGTTCCGTCTCTTCCCGGGGTGGCTTTGCCCAAGGACACGGCCTTCTCCTGAGCGCCAAGGCCAGGCCCCGCGCGGGCCGGGTCCGGCAGAGCGGAGGATGCCGGGGACGGCCCCGGCGCGCAGGAGCGGCCCCAGGCGCTTCTGGGCCCCTCTGGCCCGGCCAGCGCTCCCGGCCCCGCTGCGCGGGATGCTGAGCCCTCTCCTCGGCCCGTCCCGGGACGCGGAGCTCCCGGCGCTTCCAAAGACCATCTCCAAAGACCACGCAGCCCTTGCAGACACTGCTAGTGACAGCCAAGGACTGGCCACGAGCGCAGAGGGAGCGGGAAGCTGAAAGAACATCAGGTTCACAAAAACACACTGGCAACGGATTAGCAGCGTTTTGGCCTGGCAAACGTGACGACTCGATACTGAGAGGCTGTCGGATTAGATAGAAAGAGGAACTATCTGGGCAGAAACAAATAAGAAGCAATTATAACCGAGCAGACCTTGTGCGCAAATAGAATTTTGCCATTAAATACCATTTATCCCACTTAATTAGTATTTTCTGGACACAATACTCAGGTCTAAGATACCGTTCCATCTCCTTGAAACTTGTCATTACTGTTATGCCCTACACCGGTGTGCAGCTCCCTGCCTCCCAGCCCGCGTGCCATTTAACAACTGGCGAGATTTTCAATTATCTAATGCTGAACTGTCAAAGATACCTTTAAAAGAAGGGGAATAATGTGTGACTCAGTTCCTCTAAAAAAGGGGAGAGATCATTTTTAGTCAGAATGAACACACTGCATCTTTCATCACCCTATTTTTGTGAGTAAAACGGGCTATTTAAAACAACCATTTAAATGCAAATTTTTATATTCCAGGAAGGGGGGGAGTTAATCATTTAGCACAGACAGGATTATTTTCCCCTCTCCACCCCTGCTCAGGTTGCGGCCGGTATCCACGCGAGCGCGGCTCCGAGCTCGCCCGCTCCCACGCAGGCGGACAGCCCCCCGGAGCGCCGGCTCCGACGCCGTGGCCGTGGCACTTACCCAACATTCCCATCCCTAGCATAAAAGCGTCCATGGTATAGGGTAATCCGCGTGCCCTTCCTCTCGTCCCTGGTGGAAACATCACTTCTTTAGGCTGTGCTTTCTTACATTCTACCTATTGAGCAGAAACATGTACAAATGAGATGCAAATGAATTCCATGTAAATGTCAAATGCAGAAGGGAGCTAGTTAAGGGGGAGTTTTATTTTTAGCGTTTTCCTCCCCGCACCGCCTCCCCCGCAAAGGTGAACTTCAGGAATGGTGTGAATGGCTGGCGCAGCGCTGGCGCGCAGGCCGCGAAGCACCCGCAGCAAAGGCAGCAGAACGGCAAGGGCGCCGTGGGCTGCGCGCTCCCCAACGGGAACCCGCGGCGCCTCCCAGCGAGGCCTCGTGGGCGTGGGATGGATGGAGGGAAGTCCTGGGCACTGCTCCATTATGGTGGGAAATGACTCTGGGTGATCCTTACACAAAGCTCCTTTTAAAGCAGAGATAAAGAATCAATATTCCCATCTATCGGAAAAATCCCGGAAACGCTACTAACAGGCGCTCGGCATCCTCTCGTGGCCGGGGCTCCGCTGCCTTTGCAAGGCGCCTAACGCCCTCTTCAACCCCGCGAGAGGCTCCAGGGGACGCAGCATCCCGAGCAGCGCATCCCGAGCAGGATGCTGCGGGTTCGCAGGCTCCTTCTGCACGGGGAATGGGGACCACGGAGCAGGTCTCCACGCTCGGCAGCCCCAGGCGGCAGGGCGCAGCCCTCCCTCCCCGCAGCCCCGTCGGTGACTGCGTGCTCCCGCCTTGGCAAAGCCCACCGCCTGTTCCTAGGCAACCTCCTCAGCGAAAACCTCACGTTTAGACAATTTCCATGTAGGTAACATAAAGGTTAACTGACTGTAATGGGAGCATTTGAAACAAACCCACCCACTCCTCCCGCTTCCGCAGCGAGCCTCCCGGCAGATCGTATTTACGGAGCGCGCTCCAGCACTTCCCAGTGCTGCAATGCTCAGCCCCAGCCCGCGCTGTCAAAACATGACTTCTTGCAAACAAACTGCCAGAATCTAACGAAGTTTGGAGGCAAGTTCCTCGAGAGCTCGACTCCTGCTGCCGTTTCGCTGAGTATCTGGGTCATCGCAGGGGCCAACGGGCGCCGCTCTCACCGACAGCCCCGTCTCCTTCGCGAGCCGAGGTCCTGCCGCCGCGTCACGGCCACCCGGCAGAGCCTTCCCAGCCTCCATGCACAATTAGCAGGAAAATGAGGTTGGGATTAGCTCCGCCAGAAACAATAACCCCGTAACGAGCGCCGGCAGCAGGCGCGGGCGGCCGCTGCTCTCGCGATGCGAGCGGCCGTCGTCAGCCGTGCAGCGAGCGCACATGGAGGCGGGCGGCTGCAAAGGGGCTTTAACTCGCATTTAAAGGGGAAAAAGAAGTCACCAGAAGGAAAGAAAAATAATTCTTAGAGCTTCTGTAAACAAGGGGAGCCCAGGCTGAGCGCGAGGGCGGCAGGGCGCGGGGCAGCGGATCACAGAACCTGTCCTGCGGGGCCGGCCGGCCACCCGGCTCCCGGGCAGGCTCTTCCCAGGGCTCTTCCCAGGGGGACAGCTGCTCCTCAGGCTCAGCTGAGGCAAAAAATGTCTTAAGTGTGAGACTAAAAAAAAAAGGCAGGAAAACGAACCCCCCCTGTTTTTGTTTAGTCTCGTTTGGAGAATCCCTGCTCCGGCGGGTGCTCGTGGGGCCGGAGGGGCGGCGGGGCCCCGGGCAAGGCCGGGCTGCGCGCGGCGCTGAAAGGGCCCTTGTAGCCAGCTCAACAGAGCGGCTCTCAGCTCGCAGCACGGCCAAAACCGCGGCGAAACCGCGGCCTGCCGGGGAAACCGGAGCGCTCTGTGTGCTCACACCCTCGCAGGGCACAGCAAACTGTTTTACCACCCAAAGACAGCGCAACTTTGTCCTGGGGGCAAAGCGCCATTGACGGCAGCGAGAGCAGAGCCGCCCGCGGCGCCCCGCGATCGCAGGTGAGGGGACCTGGGGGCACTTGGAGATGTCACTAAGTCAGGGCTGCCCGGAGCCAGCGGGAAGCTCCAAGCTGCACGGAAAGAGGCACCGGATCTTGGCACAGCCGGGCCTGCAGCGGGGGATGAGAGGTCGCCCCGGGCACAGGGCACGTGGGGAGCCCGCAGCTGGACACGCGCCACATGCATCCGCTCGGCCGGTCCCCAGCCCCGGCGGCTCCTCTTGCTCCATCCCGGGGGAGGTTCCTCCTTGCACGTCCCCCCTCCAGAGAGCACCACGAGCACTGCCAAGATCGGCACCAGGGGAGCCGTCCCAAGTGCCGGGAAACGAGGGGCCATTCCCTGCGAGCCGTCCTCCTGGCCAGGAGCTCTGCAAGCCGTCCTCCTCTGCAAGGAGCTCTTCCGGAGCCAGCAGAACCAAGGCACAAGCCCTGCTCTGAGGGCTCTGCCGGGCTGCAGCCGCGGCTGCTCGGGGCTGGCTCCTGCACGGTGCTTCCCGACTCCTGGGCCACTGGTTTTGAGGATGCAATGGGTGAAAAAGCCCAGGGAGTTGCCCAGGGCCACCTGGACTTGGCGGATCACTGCTGCCTGCACCCTCGGGCTGAGGGCACCCGCTCCCCCGGCCCAGCCCGGGCACTGCGACCAAGGGACCGCTGCTGCTACTGCAGATGCATATTGCAGCGAGGAGCAATATGAGCAATATTATTTCAGTGCCCTGGGAAAAATTAGCAAGTCAAATATTGAATCAGGCCTCCAGCATATGCCAAGGAGATTGCTTTGATCTTATCCACACTAAAAGCTCTATTATTGAATTTAGAGTCTGTGAACACATATCAGACCAATATACAATGCATATCTGAACACACGTTTGAGCAGCAAAGGATGTTTTGACAAAAGGAAAAAGAGTATTTTCTGAAAATATCAAAGTTATTGCATCAATTGAAATACAAATGCCCTTGCTCATCCAGCTCGGGGGCTCCACTGACAGGAGGACCATAACCCAGGCAGAGTTGAACTGGGGAGAAACTTCAGGGCTGTGCGGGGCGGGCGCTGGCGCGGGGAGGACAGCGACGCTCGCCCATGTACACACATACATGGGCAGGGCAGGGATAAACAAACACTTACCATTTTATTATTGATCTCGTGGAAATGAATTTCACAGACTTTTTCCACTACGTCTTCATTTTCAAAAGTTACGAAGCCAAATCCTGGTTAATAAAGAAAAAAAGAGAGGAAAGGGAGGAAAATATTAACCGTGTCACACAGATTTCATTGTAACAGAGCATTATTTAGGCACCTTGGGGCTTTGAGAACTTTCATACCAAAATACATGTGTAAAAACTGTTGCTTTCTATGGAGCAACTGCAGAGCCTATTACAGGCTAATGGAGAGAGGAAACGGCATCTCCAGGAGAAGTAATTGGGCTCTGTTGCAGTCCTTCCATAGGATTTAATGGAGAGCTAAAGCCTCCTTATAGATTTTCTGATCCATCCTAAAGAACTTAATGGACAGTTAGATGGCCGTTAGCGAAGGCTCAGGAACTGCAACACGGCGATATTCCCTTCCGTGTATCCCAGCTTCCTAAGAGCCACCTCCACATAACGCGATTACGGTTCGCAGGAAGTGCATGGATTTTCCCTTGCTGAATTCCCAGGAGCTTTCCACGAGGGACAAGCTGGCTGGGGGCGAGAGGCTCCGGCCGCCTCTTCCTGAATTGCTTCCTCCAAGGCCTCCTGGGGCGGCTGCGCCACGCGGCTGCTCCCGCTCCGCGCTGTGCCGGAGCCCTCGGCCGCGCCACGCGGCTCCGGCAGAGCGGCTCCCAGCCGCGGCCTCGCCACGAAGCGCCCAGCACCAACTGCAGCAGAACTGCAAAAGTGCAGGCAAACTGCAAAACTGCAGCAAAACTGCAGGCAAACTGCTGCTGGGCAGGGCTGCTCACCTTTGTTTCGCCTTTGAAACAGCAGCTTCCAACTTTTTATAACTGCACATGCAAAAGAAAAGAAGCCCCAAACCCCTCCTACATGCATGCCTTATTAGTCAGCATAATGAATACATGCTCCCTTTTATACCAAACTCGAGAAACCTTCCTGGCTAAATAGACCATTATTTCTTCTGAGAGGTACTAAGAGTCACCAAAAAAAACGACCCTGGGGAAGTGCATGGAAAAGATTAACACAAAACAAAGCAGGCTGCTTAAAATGGTGACAGAAATAGGATGCCGGTTGTCAAGGAGCACACATTTTAAAATGAAATTATACCGCATCCTTCTGAATGAAGCTATTATTGGAAGCTAACAAGCTCCATTTAAGAGATAAGCATTTAACAGAGTCAAACGGTTGGGTTTTTATTCAAATGAATAAAACTGAATATTCATTTGAATAATCTTTCCTGTAAGAGAAAAGACAAAGAAAAGGGGAGAAAAATAAAATAAGAGGCAAACAGTTGCGCCAGACGAGAGGCCCGTGCCAGGGGCTCTCCAAGGGGAGCTCAGACTCGTTCCCAGGAGTTCCAGGTGGGAAAAGGCCCCCTGGAGCGGGGCTCCCGGAGGCCGCTCGGCTCCAAGAACCCTGGAGCAGGGGCCTCAGCGCCATGGGCAGGGGCACTGGGCACAGAACACAGGCGGGCACGGGGGTCTGGAGGGCCGGGCACCCCCAGGCACCCGCGTAACCCCGCGCATCCCTGGAAAGGCTCCTGAGCAGCGGCGCTGGCCACAGCACCCAGGGCGCTCCACACCTCCTCCTGCCACCCCGAGGGGCTCCCCGTGGCCGGAGCTGTGGTCGCGCGCTCTGCCGGCAGCTCAAACGGGGAGGTTTAAAGCGATTCAAGCCAAAATCACCGGAAACCACAACAAGGAAGCAGCCGCTCCGAGGACGCCGCGCGTGCCGCGCTCCGCACTTGGCCTTCCCCACGCCAGCCGGCCGCGCTCGCAGGCTTTGTGTCAGCTTTGGTGGAACAGAGCCGAGACGTCACAGCGCAGCGGAGCCGGGCACGCCGCGCGCTCCCGGCTCCACGCGGGACGCGGCGGCCCAGGAGGCCGATGCAGCCGGGGCCCAGCTCCACGCTGCTCCGCCAGCTTGGGTTTGTGCCTCCTCATTTTGCTGCCCTTAAGTATTTTAAGTTGTGAAGCACAAAACCCCCCGGTCCTGCTGGGCGTTATTTACGCACCTGCTCTCTTGTTTACACCCATCGGTTTGGCGGCTGCCTGCTGTAAACTGTAATAAAATACCTTTCAGAAAGTGAAAAAATAAAATAAAAAATGAAGATTTTTTTTCTTCCAGACCAGACAAGCCAGGCATAATAATATTAAAGCCCGTGTCAATTAATTTTTCCTCCTTTTGATAAATGAGCCCCATTCCATCCATTAATAATGAGGGACGAAACAAGAAAAGTTGACACGAGCTTCATTTGTTTCCCTGCCTTGCCTGCTCGCGCTCCTCGCGGCACGGAGCGGCCGGGCTCGCGCGGACCCGCGGCCACGCGGACCCAAGTGGCACCTGAACTTTGCGTGATAAATCTTTCATAACAACAAATCTTCATTAAAATTTTATTCTATTAACATTCTGGAATCAAACCAAAGTGCTGAGTACATAATGACTAAAACGCGCACTACACAGCGACTTAATAAATGCCAGTCCTATCATCCTGCTAATTAACAGGAACCATTAATACATTCACGGATCGTTCGGAAGCATCAGCGGTGACCAAGGGAAACGCGCGCACGTGTCAGTCACCCACGTCTGCCTTTCTCACCTCGGAATGTTCTACAGAGAAGAGCCCAAAGTTTCCTCCTGATTGAGCTCCTGCCCCCATCTCGGAGTCGTCACGTTGGGCCGCTCGCGTCTACGGGGCCTGGGGTTTAATGCCTCGGTCTGGAGCAGGAGGCAGGCGCCTCCGGGGCAGGACCTGCCGCAGGGACAAGCCCAGCACTCCCCATCCCGAGGACAAGCGCAACCCGCTGTCGCCCCAGCTGGGAGGACAGGCCAACGTGGCAGCGCTCGCGGGGTCGCCAGCATCATGACCATCTCCTGCTGCCGGGCTCAAGCGGCGCGGGGAGCAGGAGTGTCCCGGGACGGACGGCCCCGGCTCCCCGGCCCCGCGGGAGAAGAAGGGCAGACCCGTGTGCAGGGGACGGAGCTGTCCCGGCCCGGCAGCTGCGGGCCCAGCAAGTCCTGCCATCGCTATCGCTCTGCCTACAGGCGCCCAAATACTCTCTGCCTGTCAATTCTTCCACAGTTTATTACCAAATTTCTAAAATATTACATTTTTTATTATATCCAAATTCACTTTATTGCATTTGACAATACAGATAATCACATACCATATGCTCTAATGTTCTGAAACCAATGCATGTTGACAGCAGTTTTTATTCATGATGCATAATTCCAACCACGGCTCTCAGAAGGCGGGGCAGCACCAAGCCCGGCACTAAGGTTCTGTTGTCGGGGGGATTTTTTCCCCCCTTTTCCCTTTCTTCACTTTAGCAACAGATTTATAACCGTGGCAGGAAAGCTGTTTCTCTGCAGTTTCCCAGGGCCGCACGCGGGATGCACGGCCCCTCTGCACATACTCCTGTCTCTGCAGCTCTACGTACGCGTTTGCAGACACACGTTTGCGCACAGAAAGGCAGACACTGACTCTCCTGCCTTGCCCCGTGCACCAGAGAGCAGAACCCCGCGCGAGGAGCAGAGGTCTCCTGACAAACACCACGGTGCTCCCCAAAGCAGGGGCTGCTGCGGGCCACGCAGCAGCGCGGGAGCTGGGCACACACCAGGACCCTCGGGTACCGCTCGACCGGTGACCACGTGGTCCCCCCTGCCCCGACACGGCCTCCGCAGCACCTCCTGCATCCCTTGCACATCCCACAGGCCCACGGACCTCGCAAATGGGAAGAAAAGAGGGAAAAACGTTAGCAAGAGCCATCCCTGTGCAAGCAGGGCACCCGCGTGAGCCACCAGCACCGAGCAGCATCCCCAGGGCCACCGCGGGCGCCAGGAGAGAGCCCAGGGCAGCCCGGTGCCAGCGGAGCGGAGCCGGAGCCGTGGCCGGCAGCGGGAAGGCGCCGCCGGGGCGGCGTGGCGCTCGTGCCGGCAGGTACCGCGTGGCCGTGCGCCAGCCCCGCCGCTGC
>JAVCKT010026678.1:0-22115 GCA_032273925.1 Rhynchotus rufescens | reverse complement strand
ACAAAGTAGCTGGGGGTCTTCTCCATGGTGATCTGCCCCTCCAGGGTCCTGGGCATGAGCTCCCTGAGAAAGAGAAGCACACACGCTGGTTAGAAGGGAGCGGGGAAGGAAAAACACGTATATACATAAATACATACACCCAGGCATAGATGCACAAGAATTTTCCTCCCTAAAATGCCTGCACAGGCCATTTAGCCCATCCAGACAAATCCATTTTCCAATGATTTAGGGATTAGGGGGGGATTATTATTAAAGGCCAGTGCATTAGACATCCAGCTCAGTAATGCCCGGTTATCCGTGAGCGGATTAGCTGGGCCGTGCGCTGCACCTGTAGCACGGCCGGCCGGGCCGCAGCAGCCCCGGGACTCGGGATGAGGCCGGAGCCGCGTTCCAGGCTGCTTCCAGGCCAACACGCACATCCCAGTGGGATCCACCACCCAGCGAGGAGGACCCACTTCCACGTGCAACGCAGTGTCGGCTTGAGAGCAGGGCTTGCCTGTAAAAATACACCCTTGAAAACTAAAGCACTGAACAACTGCACCCTATTCCCCCCGGTTAATGGGTGAAAACCACAGGGAAAACCTGTAGAAATGTGGGATGCGGCTTGAACGAGGAAGAACATTTTTCTTTTTCCTTGCCTTCACTAAGCAGGCCTAAATATTTCAGACCGTTTTCCAATCCTTGGCCTTTATCACCCAATTGGACTCGTTCGCGCCGGGCTGTGAGACAGTTAAGAAAGGATGAGAGGGGAGTCTGCAGCAAAATTAAAGCTATAAAACTTGATTAAGTTTTATAAACTCCAGCACAGAGAAATGACCAACTGGTGTGTGGTCTACAAGCCTTGCCCAGCGGCTACCTTGGGCACGTGGAGAGGTTCCTTCTTCCCAAAGGCCCTTCTCTTCCCTTGCTGGTTTTACATGGCACTGCTCGCAGTGGGCCCAGTGCAGCCCCACAAGCCACCAGTGTCTTGTCTTAAATCCACTGAAGGAGTCAAAGGGAAAAGAATGCCTCATCCAATGTGCGCCAAATAATAGAAAAAAGCAGGAACGAATGGCAGGATCCATCAAAAGATTGTGTGTGTGTCTGTGGTCAGGGGGTATCAGCTCGCGGAGACCTGAGCACAGCTCCAGGCTGGGCAGGACGGTCCACGCAGCCCAATGCACAAGGCCAGGTACAACGGCCCGCAGGACACGAGGGACCTGCTGGAAGGAGGAGGGCAGCTGGGGCCAACAACCAGCAACCAGAACGAAACCCTGATTAACCTCCTGCCTCTCCGTCCACCTCTGCGAACCCCTAATGGCAGCACAGAACAGAGCCAGTCAATAAGGCCCAGAGAGCGACGCTTAAATCCAACGTGAGCTGATGCGAGTTTTGACAGACTGCTTATTAAGTGGTGTCTCTTTTTATGGCCACATTAAATCTAAGTTCTACATCCTGCGCCGGCCACCGACTGGCTTGATTTAAGAGGCTGGTTTCGACCCATGATGTTGTTAATGGCTTGGGCCCTGCCTAAGGAGCAGAGGGCTGTCCAGGATGTGCTCGGCCTGGCAGCGCTGCCGGGTTGTCGTCCTGGAGCCCTCCACGGCCGGCCTGGGGATGGGCTTCTCCTCCAGCGCTCCCAAAGCCGGTATTTGCTAAGTCTCCAGGGAATGAGGCAAGACTTGTTTGTTTTTCCTCCTTGCACAAGAAGGACAGGGAGCAGGGCTGGGCCTCCGAGCGGAGCCGTGCGAAACGCGGGAGGAAATTGCTGGGGTGGAGGTGCTGAGGCAGCCTGTCTGGTTTGCGAGACAGTGGCTCTTAATTAGCGATTCAGCAAACGCAGGTGAGCGCTCCAGGCTGCTCCGCAAAAGAGGAAAACAACAGGGAGCGACTCTTTGTCCAGCTCTTGGAATGAAGACCCACCAGCCTCACCTCAGTGTCTGTCCTCATGGCCCAGCAGCATCTGAACCCATGCTCCTGACTCATTGCTGACCACATCCAACCCACCTCATTTCCAGTATGAATTGCTCTCATATACGACACCCAGGTCAGTGCAGGTTTAGGTACCCAATTTAGCATTTTTGTAGAGGAGCCCAGTGGGTTTTCTCCATGCCACACTTCCACTTCCACCATCCTTGGCATTTTACAGACAGGTTTCTGTAATTAAGAACTTCTCCAAAGATGAAGGCCAAGCACATTGACCACCATCTGCCTTAGTCAGCAGAGACTAAAATGAGCGGGAATAGAAAGGGGGTCTCTAACCCAAAAACAAGCCCTGAACCAACCCAAACCTGTCCTCCTGACCCTAGCTCCAACACTCTTCTAGGACCCTTGCTCCAAGCTCTTCTTTCATTGCACCTAGAGAGGTGCACATTGCACAGCCCAAGACTACAACCCTCACCATCTTTGCAGACTCTTTGCTTAGAAAGTGGCTGCGTATGAGCCAGGCAACAGCAAATGCAGCCAAATTTTGCAGCCCATGGTTATGGTTTGAACCCCAGGCAACATCACACTCAGGAAAACAAAGTTTCACTGCACAGACCTGTGCACAGTTAGGTTCTTTCCCATAGTTTCCATAATCTCCCACGGAGGCTTCATACATCATGCCAGTATCTGGAGACAACAGAGCGTCAAGGACAGGATTAACTGCTAAGTTTGCTGGTCTGAACTCACGCAGATGGAGATGCCACCAAATACAGTTTATTCCCATCCAAATCACAAGTGGAAAAGGGCAATCTGACCCGCACGTAGCACTACAACTCTAATGCAACACCCCAGGTCTAAGTGTTGATGGACACAGGACCAGCCTGTGCACTGGAAGCATCTGGTTCTGGGGCTCAAAGACAGCAAAAGCTGCCCTGAACCGCAAACATTGCAGAGCAGGAGAAAAGGAGGTGTAACAGCCAGAGCAGATGGAGTCACGTCATGTTGGCAGGATGTGACCCCGTGGGATCAACGGGGAACCCACATGAATTGGATGGAGCCACTAACACACTCCTCAGTCCAGCACCAGGCCAGCTCCTTCTTTATTTCCACTTTGGAGGCCTGGGCAGCTCCTCCACCTTTGATGAAAGGTGAGGATCACAGGTGCTGCCTGCTGTGCAGGCAGTAAAGGAACAGAAAGGAAAAGGGGAATTAGTCTGTGGGGAAGAGGGAATTCAGCTGAGCCTTCCTATGAAGGCAGCCCCACTGGTCAGGACAGGAGCCTGAAGGAGACATGACAGAAGATTTCACTGGATACTGAGGTGGAAAATAAAGCTAGTATGAAAGTCTTGGCAAGGAATCCATCCTCCTGTTATCCTTCTGCCCCCTGGCAACCTAGCACTCAAAGACCTCTGGAGCCAGCGGTTGCATCCAAATCACCCTGTTTAACACTGACTGTGAAGTGTCTCATTTTTCAGACCTGTGAATACTCCTGGCCTGGAGAACATGCCCCAGCAGCACCACAGCCCTGACGTGCTGCCCCTACCTGTCCCTTGGTCCCATCCCGCTGCCCTCGCTCGGCTGAGGGCTGAGCCGCTGCGTTGGGAGCACTGAAGCAGAACCGCCGGGATGATGAAGGGCAGCACAGCAGAGCTCAGCATCGCTCGGCACGCTCGGCATCGCCCGCTGCCCGCGGAGCCGCGGGCCCCGACGGGAGGACCTGCCCCGGGAGGGGCCAAGGACGCGTCTCACCCGTCGGGATGAGGGAGCCGCTGCAGGAGCACAGATAGGAATTAGCAGTGCCCCTAACTCCGAGCTATTATCACGTCAAGGGAGACGTGTTAATAGAGGAGACAAGAGGGGCAGCTTTTTCTTTAATGAATATTTCCCCATCGAAGGCTGCCTCCTTCGTTGGCGAAGCGCTGAGCTTAGCCTAAAGATGGATTGGCCTACTTTACCTATTAAGCACTTAGACTAATGTAATAAAGGCTCCCTTCATTCACACAGACCTAATCCCCAGCTCCGCGGTGGAATAAGACGGGATGCAGGAACCGACCCCACCGGGCTGCGCTGTTTGGGATGGAGCAGGACACAGGGACGGAAGGGATTTTGTTTTTCAGTCACAAACTTCTCTAATGAGAAAAACGGCCCCATCGCGAGATGAATTTCCAAAGCCGGGCTGACAGGTGGCTGTGCCGTAATCCAATCCCGCAGCCTAATGCCCTTTGTGGCAGCTTTTGTCTGCACAGAGGGGCTGGCGGCTAAGCCGCGGCGAGGAGCGCGGAGCGGTGCCGGGACGGGGCACCTGGGGCACGGGAAGGTGTCAGCTGCCATGGGTTGGCAGGTAGGAGAGCTAAGGGCAGCCCAGAGAAGCGGTCGCGCATCCGAGGAAGCCGGCAGCAGGACACGGAGCGCAAGGATGCGCTTCCCGTTGCTCCTATGTGCCAGTCACCGGCGGGACAGATCCCACAGCTCCTGGAAAGGAGAAGGGCGAGGCAGCTGCATACAGGGTATTTTGCAAAGCTGACTGATTTTAGGCCAGTTTCTGCCCCAGTTTCTGAGTACTCCTTCAGAAAGACACGAAGTGCTCTCTTTCCATAGAACCGATATTTGGAAAGCTGGCAGCTCCTGGGGAAAACAGCCCCCAAATCCCCACCATGGGCAGTCTAGCAAGCCACATGAGTTCGATTCAGAGGTTATGAAGCAATGGGGAACAGCAATGAGGTAGAACAACTAAATAAATAAATTCAGAGCAAGGTAGCTAATTCTAAGGATCTTAGAAAAGAGCTGCAAGCACCAAGGGAAGGGCAGGCTCAGGGCAACGACATCTCCGTGGTGGGCACCGAGTAGCTCATGCACCCAGCTCTGAGATGCCCTATATCAATTTTTGTCATGAAGCAGGAATTTGCCATCTCCTTCCCGCAAGGAAGGAGCCTGGACCACATTCACAGGAATTTGCCAGCAGCTTCCTGCTGGCTTTAAGGGCTTAAAATACACCCCGCTATGCACCTCGCCAGCGAGCAGAGAGCCTTCATCTTTGCTACAAGATGCCCAAACAAGTCCTATTACTCCAAAGGCCTTGCAAGTCCACAGCACATTTTGCATAAGACTTGGACATCACAGAAAAGAGCCCCAGCCTCCCCAGCGCCGCCCGGCACAAGGGAGGCGCCGCCAGGAAGGCCGCGCTGATGCTTTAATGGTGCCTCTCCTTCCAGCTTGGCCATAAAATGATCAAATCCCAGAAACACTCTTTTAAAGCAAGTCTCTGACAAGCCCAGGGAAAGCACGTTAACGCAATAAAGTGTTTTAATTGCATCCCGGAGCCTGCCATCAGCACCAAGGTCAACGGGCTTTGAAATTACCACTTGGCTCCAATGCTTCTTTCTCGTGATGAGGGATCCGTGTGGGGGCAGGAGGAAGATGAAGGAGCAAGAGGAAAGGGAGAGTAGGCAATGCTGGATTGCTGGTTTTGGGCAGGAGCACCCACAGGTTTATCTTTCACACCTCAGATGTGTGCACCTCGTTGCACGAGGACCTGTATGGTGGCACCACGGCTTCTCCTCGCTCTCCTAGGCCTGAGGACAACGTGGATCTGGCTCTGGAGTGGGACCCCGTCCTTTGGGCCGACAACTTGTGCAAGGGGACATCTGTGAAGTCGCCTCGGCCTTTCTGAAATGGGTGTAACTGTATCCAGCACCGTCACCCCCTTGCCGTGACATTGACACAAAACAGATGATGGGAATTAATGAACTTCAGGGCTGGGGAAAGGGGAGATCAGCAGGAGGAGGGGACAAGGGGGAAAATACTTGGGCCTGCAGGTCACTTTCTTCCCACCCGCCTCTCCGCTCCCCTTCACTTGCCAGGAACTTGGGATTAGCAGTGGGATGGAGGGAGAGGAGGGTAATGGCGTGTGAAGGCTCCTCATCACGCAGCTTTGCTGCAGCTGTGGAGCCAGCACCCAAGTGTTGCCCCATGCTGGGAACGGGGCTTGCTCCTCGGCTGGGGACGGGCCGCAGAGTCTCATCTAGATCCCTTTGAAGTGGATGTAAAAATCCCATCAAAGGCTGGGGAGAGCCGAGGAGCTGGCAGATGGTCCTCCACCCCCCTGCAAAGGGAGGGAACAGGGAGGCAATGGAGACCCAGGCGCAATGACGGAGCTGGGGAGACCCCACTGGCATCTCGCGCTCGCGTTGGACCACCCCTGCGTGCCACCACGGCTGTGCGTGGCCACCAGACCCGCAGCACTGGCAGCTCTCTGAGCGCCTGGCCATGCTGGACGTGACCACAGGCTGCAGAGCTGGGTCACACACACGCAGGGGCCGTGGCCTCCACAGCACCGACCTCTCCTTCGTCCAGCAAAATGCTGCCCAGCGGCACCTCAGCTCCAAGCTCCACCACTCCCAGACTGAAATTCTTCACTCCAGTGACGAGGGCTGGGATCACCCCAGGAAGAGGCAAAGGCAGGGCTTTGCCTCGCCAGTAGGTGACACAGGTGGCTGTGGTGACCCCGGGGATGTGGTAGGAGCCAAGTCACCAAGTTGTTCTTTGAGGTCTGGGGGCACCTGGACAGAGGCAGTCACCTTCTCGACGGAGATGTGGGAAGTTTCGTTGGGAACCTTGGCAGGAAGGTCTCGAGGGGCTGGGGACGAGCCTGAAAAGCTCAGAGGAAACATCTCCTCCTAAGAAGGCAGTAACCCTCCCCTCGCGCCTGGTGGCCAGCAGATTGGCGAGACAGAGCTGTTTTGCAGACATCACCCAGCAGGAAATATATGTAAGCTTAAAAAAATAAATACACATAAAAGCCTTTTGTTGCCTGGGGTCCCCGCTCAGAGCCTCCCTTCACAACAGGTACTTGAAGAGGGCAGGGGCCGGAGGCAGCTCCAGCTGAGTCTTCCCCTATCCCAGATCCGCGTCTCTAATCCCGGCCGGGAGAGCAGCAGGGCCGAGCAGGGAGCAGCCAAGCACCATCCCACCCCGCTCCACTGCCACCAGCGTGACCAGCTCGGGGACAGGGCCTGATGCCATCTGTGTCCCTGGTGGCCCTCAGGCCACCTCTCCAGGGGCCGCCCTGGGCACAGGCCCCTGCTGGCCCAGGCAGGCTCCGCCTGCTGGCCCTGCCAGGCCTCGCGCTCCGGCTGCATCCGGCCTTGCTCACGGCTGCTCCATCACCCCCGTGTCTCCTTCACTGAGGACAGCAGTTACCCCAGCTGCTCCATTACCCCCGTGCTGCTGGGCTGAGGACACCAGAGGCTACTGCAGCCCCTAGGGCGCAAGGCCACAGTGATGGCACCGTCACCAGGTGGCACACGGACACACGGGGCTTTCCTCCACCTCGGGAAGGGGATATTCCCAATTATTTCCTCCCCTCTCGCCCCAACACGAGCCGGAGAGGCTGGACGTGCTCGGCGAGCGCTCCCTCCCGTGCCGCGGAGCCGGCCGGGAAGTTCATCAGCTCCGCCAGTTCATTACATAGATCCTCCCCTTTATGTCAACACCGCAGCCTCTTTCTGTCCTACTTAAAAGCTCCGAACTTCCACTAAATAATGATCTCCGCTCAGGATGGGGAGAGCAGGGGAGGGGGCAGCGCTTTGCATATCAAAGGGCGGCTTTGGGGGGATTTACAATAATTTCAGATGAAGTGGTAAATATTCCATTCACTCGGGTGCGTCGCCAGCCGTAATTATAATCCTGTTAGCGAGGTCCCAAGAAAGTGATGGCATTGTCAGCCAGCGATGACTTTTTTTGGTGTTGGGGGGAACACAGACCAGCAAAGAAGTACAGGCAACAAAAGAGGCAACAGCCAGGACCTCCCTTCCCCCAGCAGGATTTGGTCTCTATTGTGGCCCCGCTTCAATAGTGCCCCAGCTCTGAAATAAGAGATTTGGAAGCACTGAGGGGGTGGAGCCCAAAGAAGCATCTTATTCATCATCCAGGACAAGAGGGACGTGAAGCTTCGAGAGAGGGTTCAGCGGAGAGAGACAGAGATGATGAAGGGACTGAAGCATCTCTCATAGGAGGAAAGACTAAGTGAGCTTGGCCTGTTTAGCCTGGAGAGGAGAAGACTGAGAGGGGATCTGCTCAATGTGTCCAAGTACCTGAGGGGTGAATGTAGGGAGGAAGGGGCCAAGCTCTTCTCAATGGTGCCAGTGACAGAATAAGGGTCAATGAGTGTTAGTTGAAACCTAGGCAGTCCCATCTCCATGTGAGGAAGAACTTCTTCACTGTGAGGGTGCCCGAGCCCTGGCCCAGGCTGCCCAGGGAGGCTAGGGAGGCTCCTGCTCTGAAGATCTCCCCAACCCACCTGGATATGACTGGGTGCCTCGTGCTCTGGGTGTCCCTGCTGGAGCAGGGGCTCGACTGGATGATCTCTGGGGGTCTCCTCCAACCTCAGCCATTCTGTGGTTCTGTGATTCCTTTCGGCCACCCCCGTCTCCTCTCACGCCAGCCAAGACCCCCTCGCTTGTGCCAGGTTGTGGGCGCCAGGTTGGCAGCACTGCCTGCCTGTCGAGGGCTCCTCGCTGTTTGTGGGGAGTGGGGGACCCCTCCCAGCCGCCTCCATCCCACTGCCCACCCTAAAAACAGACATAAGTAAATAAATAAAGAAAGAAAGACAACTTGTGTTTCAAAATGGAGGGGGGAGGGGTTGATTCTTTAAAACTCAGGATTTGGGAAAAATACAAACTGAAAAACAGAATATCTACTCAACTCCCTCAGGAAACATGCTGAGCTAACCAGCAAACTAGCACCGAAGGCTTTTACCCCACAGCTCCCAGGCACAACCGTCCCAGCTGAGCTGTGGGGGTTTCTCTTGCCTGGTGCCACCTCTCAGTACAGCCTGTAGATGCGTTTCATGATTTATCCCTGTGCCCCGGCTGCACCAGCGCAATCTCCCTCCCTCTCTTACAGCACCTCAAGGACACCAAAACCAGCCCTGGCCACCTGCACCCAAGAGCTCTCCCACTCACAGAGTGCTCACTTCTTCTGTGGACAGAAGTCCACAGGCGACCCCAGACTTTGGAGCTGCCCTGGTGCAGGTCTGGGAGAAGACAAGATCATTGCCATGGTGTCCAAGAGTTATTGCAAAGCTGTAGGAACTTTTTTCTCTGTAAATTAAGTAGAAAAGATCCTGAAAAGGGCAGAAGAGGGGAGAATTTTAGGCATCTGCAAATATTGAGATCTTTTAGATCACTCATGGTGGAAAAATAAATTCTCAGGACTGCCTCTGCCTGGCTCTTAGGCTATCGTAACCAGAAGGACCAGTCATTTCCCTCCCTTCACGATTTATAGCCTTGAGTTAATATCACATTTCTAAGCTTCTGTTAAGCAAAGACTTGGTAGACCTACTTCTGCATTCACAGAAACAAGGAGCTCTGCTCCTGCAGGCTAGTGCAAAAACAGCATGTCCTTGGCACCAGGGATGTTACACCTTCAGTGTAATATTATTTCTGCAGCACAGACGCAATCCCATCCCCAAAAAAGGCAGACGAAGAGATTCAAGGTCTTGAGTTATCAACAAAACTGCATGGAGAAAAAAAGTCAAAAACCAAAGTGGGCCTATTGCAGGCTTTTGCCAGCTCAGTTTTAGCAAAGGAACCCGATTTGGAAGAGGTTTAAAAACAGATGAGCAAATCCAAAGCCCCACACGGGTGCAGGAAGGCAATGGAAGCAGCCACCACGGAGTAGTCTAAAAGCCAGTGCTGCTGTCACTGGATCCAGCTGTGCCCAGGCAGGGACGTGCTGGGGTCCTTGCAGCCCCAGTGCAGCAGGAGGCCACGCAGCAGGTGTCTGTACCAAGCTGGCCCTGTGCAAGCGGTATCAGCTCCTTGGAAGGGCACCAGCGACACCCACCTCTCCCGGACTCTCTTCCCTCTTGCCTGATCCCTTCTCCTTCATGATGGACCGAGCTGGCCAAAGTCCAAACTTCCCACTCCAACAGACGCAGCCTTCACACGTACTCACAGCTCCTCCTCCTCAGAGCCAGCAGCACAAGTCACAGTTGTCAGGAGATGCTCTGAGGTCTCCCACACATCTCGGGCGACGGCGGCTGCAGGTGGGAATGGCCACGTTCCCTCATGGGGCAAGGTGGGAGCCCGGCAGAGGGCTCAGCCCTCACCGGAGGCCCTGAAGCAGCAGCTCCATCAGGCAGCAGCAAAAAGCTTGAACCAAACACCAAGACCACTAACGCAGGTCCCACTGGAGCGATGTGAGCCCAGCGCCTCCCACCCACAGACGGCCCTAATCCAGGACACTGGTGGGAGTTCATCCCAACAGTCTCATCCCTAAAGCCCCTGCTGGTCAAGGCCTTCTAAAGGAACCCTGGGGATAGGTCAGCAGCGACCTTCAAGGAGAACAAGGCTCATTTTTCACCCAACGTCTTGTGCATGTAACACAGAGGAGACGCATGGTTTATGCATCCATAACCCATGCCATAACAAAGCATCAGGGCAGCATTTTCACAGTCAACACTGCACGAGCCAGAAGTTTTGCAGAAAAGAGAAGTTTGTGCTGAGCAAAGCAGCCCCGGAGGGCCCGGCCTAGGGCGGCAGCCCGCAGGGGTCACACAGAGGAGCTCTCACCTCAGGCACCGCAGCGGCCGCCACGCTGCACTTCACTCACCTGCACTAATCCTGCTAGACGGGGGAGGAAAGAAGAAAAACACAAAAATTCCCACCCACCGCAGAGCCAACCCTTCCCTACGTGTTGCCCAAGTCAACAGCCAAGGAACAAAGCGGAGCCACCAAGACGTGGGCAGGACCCCGACTCCCCTGTGGCCCCGTCCATAAATCACGGCCCCGCTGAGAGCTCTTTTGTGTTTTCCCTGCCGAGCACATAAATTAACGCCCTAATCGGTGTGCCTGTGCGGACAGGTAACAAGTCACCCAGATAAGGCGGCCTTTTGTCAGGCCCCCACGCCGGCAGGCGCCGTTTGCACAGGGAGGGCCTTCCTCGCCGCCTCGCATTCCTCCTCGCCGAGCCCAAGTTCCCGGCGCTTAGACCAAGGCTCCCCGATAAGCGCTGAGGTGCCTGGCATGTCGGCGGCCGAGCCCTTCCTCCCTTCTCCCTGCTCTTCCTCTCCCGGCCAGGCTCTGTAATTCCCAGCAAAAGGCAATCCCCTCCTTTGCCCAGCGGTTAGGAGCTGCACAGGAGCCTGGTGCTGGGGCGTCCACCTGAGCACCCCGCTCCTCTTCTTCACCGCAAGGCAGCCGAGGCAGGAGGGCAGCATGTCCCTTGCTGGATACACCAGGGATTGAGGTTTCCTGTGGCTGAAAGCTCCTTTTTATGCCTGGGTGCTCTCTGGGTGCTCCCTGGGTGCACAGGGAGCCCCGGGGGCACCGGCAGCTCCTGCGGAGCGGGAGCCCATCCGCACGCCCGGCTCAGCACCTGCGTGGCTGGGCAGCGCCCAGCACTGGGACTGAGACAAGGCTGACACAGGCGGACACACCTGTAAGAGATGGAGCCCTAAAAATGGCTTTAAAAAGCCAAGCGGGATCTGCAGGAATCACCCTCTGCCCCCACAGGGACTGCACTGGCCAAAGGAAGCAGGCACCACCTCCTAAAGCAGAATCTGAAGAGCAGAGTCCTCTGACGACACCTCTGAAAGTGGCTTCCTTCCCCTTTCCAGCATTATCCCCCTCCCCAAAAGTAACAACTTCCTTTTCCTCCCACTTGCTCAGAGCTATATATGCTGATATTTATGTCTGCACGTTCCTAGCACAGGCCTAACAATGATGGCAGGTCCCTGCCAAACCCCAGCTGCGTCACTCCAGCTGCCCTTTGAGCAACATCCCAAACGGCCAGCTAACCTCTTCACATGGGGGCTCCCCCAGCTTTAGAGGTAACAGGATGCTCTGACAGAGCACAAGTTCCTCAGGTAATGATGTGAAGAACAGGCTGCCAGGAGAAGACCTGTGGGTGGGAAGGCCTGGGCTGCCGAGTGCGCCCTGCCCTTGCGGGGCCCAGCTCCCGCGCTCACCTGCTGCTTGTGGCATGGAAGAATTAACGTCTCTCAGGAAAGGCTTAGATGTGCCACTAACCTGAATTTCTGCCTCAACGCCGGATCCAGGCAGAGATGCCAAGGAGAAATTGGTCCTGGCCACTTGCCAGCTGGTTTCTCATTACCCTGACCGGTCCACAGGGTGATTCAAGAACTTAAAATTGGTTTAGACCTTATTCCAGGCTGATCTATCTAATGCATTTACACGGGTCACCTGTCTCCTTCCCAGCATTAGCAGATATTCCTTGTTAAAGGTGGTTGGAGCCTCCTCTGGCTGCAGGAAAGGGCCGTGCTAGGCAGGCCCAAACCTGGCACAAGGGCCTGGCCAGCAGGTACCACCTGAGGAGGAGCTATATTTGCCACCCTCTGGAACAAAAGGTCTGCCAAATTAATACACCCTTGATCCTCTCAGTACTGATCCCTAAATGCATTTTAATACAAAGTGGATTGCTGTCTCGACTCATTCATTAACGGATTTGGTATTTACAATCGTAAAGGAATGGACAGTGCATTGGAAATTAATGGAGCTCCACTGTAAACAGATCAGGTTAATGAATGAGCACATGTTTGCTCAGATTAGGATTTTCCACCCACAAAGAGGTGCTATCAATCAGACCAGTATGGTTATCCTTAGTCTCTCCTCATCCTTTTCACCCAATGCCCCCATAGCAAATATCAAAAAGAGAATATAAAATTGCCTTCCAGATGAAAGGAACAGCGTACCAGAACTGCTGCCTATTGATGCAAGAAAGCTGCTACCCGCCAGCATTGGGTCCCAGCTCCACGAGGTGCCTGAATTAAGAAGAGAGCAGGAGGAGACAAAGAGCAGTCTTGGGAAGGAGTGAAATTCCCAGCAAGGGAGGGAGACAAGCACCAATTAGGGAAACAAGAAGGAGCAGGTCTGTCTGCAGACTCCCCTTCTCCCCTAGTCATTACGTGGGATCATGACTTGGTCATAAACAGTCAACTAAATGCAGTCAGGAGCTCTTTAAAGAGCAGACTCAGCGAGGCAAGATGCACTGCTGTAGGTGCAACAGATGCAAAGCACTGCTTCTAATTAAGAAGGTATTCATGTAATTAGAGACTTCACATGGCCATACCAATGATTTGCTCCAGCCCAGCATACTCGCTCAGGCTGTATTTAAGAGGGCTCTTCATGCTCGCCTTTCCTTTCTGACTATGTGGGTCATCTTCCTTTCAACCTTGCCCACTTCTCCTCGGTGCTGCAGCCCATCCTGGCGGATGGGACCACGGTGGCAATCAGCAAGAACCTTGTGGAGCTGAATTAGGCAGGAGAACCCCTGAGAGGCACCTTCAGCATCGAGCCTGGTGCAAGGTTCCCTTCACCAGCAGGTCCACCCTGCCAGCCGGGTCTACTGGCCGTGCTGCAAAACAGCCACAAAACCCAACGGGGTCCCCCCTTGCTGAGAGCTGATGCTCCTTCCAAAAGCTGATGCTCCTTCTAAAGGCTACTACAAGGCTGAATTATCTTGCCGGCCCGCAAGGTCCTCTGCATAAAGAGCACAGAGGGCTGTGTGCTGAGGCCTTGGAGCACAACCCAAGCGAAATGACTTTTCCCTGAACACCAGGAGCCTGAATGAGAGCTATTGTTATTCAGATGAAACCGAGTGTCAGATTAACAAATCAATGGGCATAAGAGATATAAAATGGGCTACCATTGAAGCTTTTCAAATACCCAAACATATGGATGAACCAAATGTGAATTGTAATTGACTCACCCGCACCTTTGATCTCTACACCCTTGGGTTCCCAAAGAGACAGCGGAGGCCTCCTTGGCCGGTGCCGAACTGGCCAGGGCCTCCTTTGTGAGCCCTCACAAAGCCTATTCTCCCTGCTTCCAGCTCCTGGATGTGGCGACATCCCCGCACTCAGCAACTCAGACAAGCCACCTCAACCTTGGCGAGGGTGACGAGCAGAGGAGCTCGAGTGGCGCCACACGTGGGGGGTGGCACAACCCCCAGGGACCCGTGCCACCCCAGCCGCTCCTGCAGGGCCTCCTGCTCCCCTTGGAGAGGGGCATGCAGAGCTGCAACGCAGCCACTGGAGAGCAAGTCCACACAGCAAGGATGTGTGTTGGTCCCCCACTGCTCCCCCGGGGCCGGCGGCAGTCAAGATTTTTCCAAGTGTTTCCCCATACATAACCAGGATCAGACTTTGCCGGAGTGTGCAAGGAGACTGCAGTCACTTGAGTGCTCTGTGAAGCCTGGACTGGTACAGACGTGCTGGAAGTCGCCCAGCTCTTCTGCAGCAGCTTCAACCTCTGACAGCTCCTATCACCTCCACTCGCTCAGAGAGTGTTTGGACTGCAGGCTGGTTACAAGTAACTTAAAGCCAAACCCAATCCCCAATTCTTACTTTGGGTTTGGAAAAAAGTGACCTTTGGCCAGTTTGGGGTAAACCTCAAAATCAGTTAAAACAAATCATCGCTTTTGATGAATTGCTTTTGATCCTGTACAAGCCCGACCACTCTGCACAGGAGTCCCATGGTAAGTGTGTTTGGCCATTTGTGCCCTATCACAAACTCAAAGCCTGCTGTAGATCTTGCAGGAAGCCCCACTCCATCTCCATCCCCCCTTCCCCACACCCTCTGGCTTTGTGTCTTTTACCCCGCCCTGGAGCTTCCCCATCAGCTCTGCAGCAAACAAGAACTAAGCAGCTCGGTTCCTGCTGTACTGAGGCGCCTGGCACTGGGAGCCTCAGAACTGCCCAAGGGGAATGTCTAGTCACTATTCCCAGCACTGGATGCCAGGGGAGGCGATTCCCAGGTGGGAATGCTGCACCCACCCCTTCCTCCACGCAGCGGGAGGAAGACGGGCTGCGTTGGGGGGACTGTGACCACCCTGGGGACAGCCGAGCGTGCAACACCTGCACAAGTGACCTGCAGACGACCACAGGACGGGAAGGAGCCCAGCGAGAGGGAGAAAACTCAGAGGCTCTTAATCTGCTTTAGGTCCGCCTGAGCTTGCTGTTTATTTATAGCTTAATTAATTATTAGGCTACATTTAGCAGCCTGACCTTGCAATCGTCTCTGGGGGAGCCGGCAGCCCCGAGGCAGGACGGGCAGCGTGGCCAGGGGCTGGGACGCGGAGCTGCTTTTTGCAACTGCCATCAGAAGGAGCCCAAGGTGCATTAGCTACAGGGAGAAACTAAGGGAGGAGAGAGAGGGGAAAAAAAAAAAGCACAAGCTTTGTGTGAAGCTGTGGGAAAGCTGGAAGGAGATGGACTTTGCTTGTTATCCGGACCCAAGTCCTCAAACAGGACCCACCATCGGTCTGCTTGGCCACGGTTCCCCCCAGCATCTCTTAGCTTCACTCTAAGTCCAACCCATCTGTAAAAACAAACAAATGAATCAAGCAAAAGCTGCGAGCCTTGCCAGGTTTTAAACAAATATTTAATAGTGAAATGAAGCAGCAAATCCTTTTATTAATAAAAACTCGGGGGTTTCGTCCTCCCCCTAGTGACTGGAAAATCGCTGCACGGAGTCACCCAGGCCTTCGCGGGCCCTGCCGTGAACGGCAGCAACACAGGCCTCAGCGCGGACGGCAACGAAACCACGAACACTAATGCAGCTGCCGGCAGCCCAACGCCAGGCCGCTCGGCTCCCAAAGGATTCCCTGAGCTCAGCAGTTCCCAAAGGATTCCCTGAGCCGTCGCCCACTGCTGCGCCTCGGCGCTGGGAAGACTTTTGTATCTCAAGGCAAATTTCTAAGTCAAATGCTCGAGGCAGGCTGCCCGCTGCAAGCCGAGGGGTGCAACGTAAAGCAATTTGCAGCTGCTTTATCAAACGTCTTCCCCGCGATGGGTTTTGACGATGTGTACGCCACTGGGGGACGTTTTCTGAGGCTGGCCACGCAGCATGGTCTGATCCTGCTCGGGCAGGACTTAGGACGGCGTGCGACACGGCAAGGAGCTCGGGCGCCGACACGGTTACCGGGAAGTAGGAGCCTAGGCCACCCGCGCGCTACTGCAGACCCGTCTCTTGCCCGGGGCCAGCGTCACGCACGACGAGCACATTTAGGGTGGGAGGCGGCGCTTTAACCCCAGCGGCGCTCGGCCTCGCCGCTCACAGCACCGCGGTGGCCGCGCCGCCGCATTCGGCCTCGCGCTCACCATCAGCGCGATGGTGACAGATACAACATGTACATCCACCCTGAGCGAGCGCGCGTGTAAAAATAGACGTACACACACGTTTTTACTTGCTTCTGGCCTGACTAAGCTGCCAGCCTTCACACGGGAGGGGACAGGCCTTGCCAGTTCAAAGAGAGGTTACTGCTGATCATTTTTCTAATTAACTTGGCACTTGGGTGGTGGAATGGCAGCGGCGTGTGGTAGGACAAGGTGACCTGGTTGGCCAGATCACAGCTCTCATCCCACGGGTTTTAGCGGCGCAGGGATTCCGAGAAGGCACCAGGGCTGCCGATAGAGCTGAGGAGTATTCCTCTGAGGCCAGCAGGTTTGGCCTCCCCCGATGCTGCTCTGAGAAGTTACACCCAGGCAGAGATTAGTGCTAAATGGCTTCAAAATATAGTTCGAATCAGACTTCCAGCTACCATAAAGTGATTTAAATCCCTGGTTTGTCCAGACTCTCGGTAGAGAACTTCTCTATCACTTTTCTACGGAAAAAGGAGACCACAAAATACATCTTGAGCACCACTGAGGAGGTTCTAGCAGACGCAGAACATTTAGCAGAACTACAAGGAGACACGACATCGCTTTTCTTCAAAAGAAATTCTCCTCTTCCCTACTTCCACTTACCATGGGACAGCCACGCTCAGGGAGTTCAACACGAGAAGCAAAAGAAAAAACTGTCAATGAGCAATTTCCTTGAAATGAGCATTAGGTCTTCTGCTCATGGCACTTCTACGTGTGTTTTCCTCTTAAGTTCCTCTCCATATCACCAAGTGTGTCCCCCGCCTAAGTTTGGGCCTCTTCGCGTGCCTCGGCCGGGCTCCAGGCGGGAACGCCCTGGCCCGCAGAACCCCGAGGCCCCGCTGCGCTGCCCGCGGCTCCGGGCGCTGCTCGAGGCGTCTCCTCGCAGCCCACCCCGGCCCCACACAGCCCCCATCTCCCCCAGCACGTCACGGCACCATGCACAGAGCCGTTACCACCAAGGACATTTTCCTCCTCTGCCTTCAGAGCTAAAACCAAGGGCAAAACCACCACGAGGAGCATTTGGGGCCCAGCACAGCCTCAGGAGGAGTGATTCGCTTTCCTTAACATCTACAAACACACATCTGTGAACGAACCATGGCTGACTGTGCATCCCCGAGGACGAGCAGGCCACAGAGATGTCCCTGCAAGCCCAGCAGGGCAGAGGGCTCCCCACGCTCATTACCCTGCTAACGACCTTCCTTGCCTCCACTCGCCCAGACCTCAGCCCGTGGCCTTCGAGACTCATCTCGAAGCATCTCACAATGACCTCCAGACCAGCTTAATCTCACATTTGTTGGGAGCAGGCCGATAACCAATGCGTTTTGTCATCAGCCCCTCATGAGGAAGGTCAAGAGGAGGTCCATTTACTGCGTGGCCTTTCAGCTGCTGTCGGCAAGGTCCAACAGGCTGCGCCGCGACGCTTCCAGCGAGCGCGGGGTGAAACACGCTGGCAGCTGCTGCAAGAGCCGGGCCGGCCCCGGCGTGGGCGAGCGCCCGTGCAGTCGCGAGCAGCAAAGCAGGGCCACACTGAGTCAGCCACGGAGAACCAGGGCCTCTCCTGCTGTCCCTCCTCACATGCCACGTGGCAGCACCAGGGAGCAGCCGATGGCCTCCCAGACTCCAGTAGAGGCCGGGACGACATTGTGCTTGGAGCCCACATGGTAGCCCTGCCCTCAGCCCCCGGAGCAGCGGGATCGGCACCACCAGGACAGGTCCATGCCGGCTCAAGGATTGCTGGTCTCCTCCTTGTGTGGATGGATCAACAACAGCGCCTCTGGGAAGTGGCAAGGCATGAAGGCAAAACCCAGTCAGCATGGGGCGGGATGAGAAGGGCAGCTCAGACACACCTCTGTTCAGGGCGACTGCAGCAGCGGCCATGCTGGTACTTGCTGGGTCTGCTTCGAAACGAAGCAATCCCGCGAGCACCTCAAGGTGCCCAAAGTGCAACGGCCCATGGAGCCCTCACTCACTTTAAAAGAGGAACGAAAAGGGAAAACTTCCTCAAACTGGTCTTGACAGAGCCCCATGGGCTGAGGCCAAGCCGTGCCCGTGGGCCGTGGTGGGAGGCAGAGCGGCGCGGGGCGGCTGCCCCCGACACGGCGCCCGCGGGGCGGCCCGACAGGTGAGGCCGTGAAACCCGAGCGGCGCCGGGGGCTGCGGCGTGGCGCGCCGGGCCCGGCCCCGCCAGGAATCTGCGCCATCTGTGCGGGCGGCTCGCGGCTCCCCGGGGCCCTCGCCCGTGCCAGCCCGGCCGCACGGCAGCCCCCAGGCGGCTGCGTGCCGTGGGACGGCTCCCCTCGGCCCCAGGGCGCCGGGCCCATGAGGAGAGGGATGAATAGGGCAGCAGGAGCGAGCCCAGGTCCTGGCCAAGTCCCAAGCAGAGCAGCCCACTGGCGTCGCAGAAGGAGCGCCGGATGATGAAGCACATGCAACATGTGAGGATATATAGGTAGAGAGATCAGTATTTAGCCCCAGTAACCCCTGTTGGGTCGGAATCACAGGGAATGTCCAACCACAGGGCCAGTCCCCGTTGGACACTGGGGCATTTGGACATTCCACACTTTGGAGCAGCCACAGCCAAACCCGTCCCCTGCACGAGTGGCCCTCGTCCCTTCTCAGGCCTCCTAAGGGAGGCAAAGAGGCTTCCAGGAAAATATTAACAACAAAAACAACCACCGTCGAGGCGGCAGCTGAGGAGGTTCCCGCCGTGGGCAGGAGCGCGGGGCCGCGCTCTGCACACACAGACCCGACCTCGCCGCCAGGCACGCGGGGGCCGGGCGGCCTCACCACACACCCCGAGGCACCTTCCTCCCCCCCGGAAAAATCACCACGTGGGGAAGCAGCTCCCGAGCCGGGGCTCGTGCAGGGGAACACGCTGTGGAGAGCTCTGCAGCAGGGACTGCGGCCGCCACGGTGCGCGGCTTCCCCATGTTGGGGCTGGCAATGCAAATCCGCGATGTCCGGAGGGACGGGACAGCGCGGGACGGCGCAGCCCGCGGCGGCAGGGCCGGGCACTGCAGTCCTCCCGGCCCCAAGCACGGGCTGAGTGGGGACAACACCCCACACCCTCACCGCAGACACCGCACTGGCTCCTTTCTTCTCGCCTCGCATTCACTGCGGGACAAAAGGCTCCCGATCCGCAGCTACACTTAAAAATGAGTGACTCCTGCAAGAAATAAGGAGCAATATGCAGAGCACTTGCTTCTCTGGGCTTGCAAAAAGCCATTTCCTGCCCCCAGCCCCGTCAGATACCAGGGAACGGCTGCGTGTGGAGCAGAGCGCTGCAGGGGCGCACGGGCACCGCGATGCCGGGCGCCGCCGGCCGCGCTGCAAGCAGGAGGCTCCGTGGCCATCCCCAAACCCCACGCGCTGCTCACACGATCCTGCAGCAGCGGCAGCTTCTCCTTTCTCCTCTGTCATGGTAAATATTTTCACTCAAAGCAGCTACCACGTCGTATTAATTTATCGGGGGTGAAAAACAAAAACAACCCACAACCCGCTTACAAGAGCGATTGTCATTCAGTCTCTAACTATCTCGCTATCAAAAAGTCCATTTGTCTTTTCCTCTTTTCACACCACTGTTTGAGAAAAGGGGGGGCAGAGCCGCTCAATGCCGCTTTGCTGGCCCTGTGAAAGAAAAGTGCCTCTTGCTGCACCCCAGCTCCGCCACGGAGCAGAAAACGAAGCAAGAAGAAAAGTTTGCAGTGTCCCCCACGAAAGTTCAGGGTTTTGTTTTTTTAATTCTACACGAAAAGTTAAGGCACAAGTGGTTGTGTTATAAATATGATTAATTATGAGCACTTTGGAAGAGGCGCTTTCGGGGAGCTAAACAAGCAAACTGCTGACCTACCCCTCAAGGACCTGCAGCAATGCTGAATTAGAAAATGCCACTGCATGGCAGGGACAGCTCAAAAAAGAATAACAGCAAATAAATATTTTCTAGCAGTGAACGGATTTGCTCTGCAGGCAGATAAATAAAATGTGCCTTACACGAGGCAAGGATTGAAACTTGCCCGGTGCCTTTCCAAAAGGGCAGGAAAAGCAGTTTAAAGCAAAGCAACAGAGCGCCAGTTAACTGCCCCCACTGCAAAGTTCAGCGGGCCGGTTTGAGCAAAAACATCCGAAAAGAAAAAAAGAATACCCCAAAATGGGGATTGTCCCGCTAAATGCGCTGCTACAGGCACGGTGGCGATTTTACAGCATTTTTAATCTGATTTTATTGGGCCGTTAACAAGCAAACACAAACACTTATCCTCATTGACATTAAGATAATAAGTGAAGTGCCCGTTGGGGCGGGCGGGAAGGAGCACGGGCCGCGGCGCCGCGCTGCACCCAGGGCAGCAGGCGCTTCGAGAACCCGCTTCCCAAAATCAAAAATTGGAGGGACAAACACCGGCCTCTAATTCAAGCCCATGTCAAAAATGCTGTAGAATCACCCAACAACTCACCCGCTGCTGCCCTCGGCAAGCGCTTTTGCGTAACGGGCTCTGCATTATTTATTCTTCCTCCCTCTTCGCTCTCCTCTGCTCAGGATCGATGCAGGTCCCGATCCCGCGCGCGGAGCAGCCCGTGCCGAACGACAGGGCAAGCGGCGCCGGGCCGAGCTCCGGACTTTCAGCATCACTTCAGCGCGATGCTCCGCGGCCTCGCAGTGAAAATGAGTCAGATTTAAGTTTAAAAAAATCCGCCCGTCTAGATGCTTCTTAACATGTAAGCCCGTGCGATGGGCTTCCAATGAAGCACTAAGGAGAAACTATTTGTTTTATGCACAAGCCGGGTGTCAATTTCTCCGAAATCAAAAATAATGTTTCCTCTAAATATCGACTTCCTCGCAACCGCATCTGGGATAACAGATTACTGTAATCATAACCGCTCTGCTCTCCTTCTCCCCTTCCACCCTTTACTTGTAAAAGATTAATCAACCATTTTATGGTCTAATTTAGGTACCTAATTAAAAACAGAGTTCAACACGTACAACACCATTTTGCTAATAAATCTTGACAGGTCTCCCGCTTCACAACGCGCAAGTTCTCCTTGCAAAATGCAAGATTCCTATTTAAAAAAAAAAAAAAAAAAAAGAAAGAAAAAAAGAAAAATCGTGTAAAGCTTTGGCGACAGGAGCCCTGGGACAGCGCGCCGGACACGCCGCCCAAATCCCAGAATTGTGTAAAACGAAAGTGCTTTGGAAGAGGCTTCTTTCAAGCCACATCTTCTCCTGCCTTGCCTTTTTGCCAGCTGCTGAGGGATAGCAGCATTAGAAATAAATTAATCACACAAAAAGGGCATCAACCCAAGGGCACCCGGCGGCGGGAGCTTCTCACGCTGCGGGATCCGGCGCGCGGCGGCCGCCACCTCGGGCCGGGCTGCAGCTCCGGGGCCCCGCTCAGCTCCCTGCCGACCCGCGGCACTAAACCGGGCTTAGAAACTCCCGCGGACGGCGGGGCCGCTCCGTGCCGGCGCTCGCGGGAGGGCAGCGCACCGTTTTTTAGGGGGCAGATGCTGAAGCTCGCGCCTTTCCGCGCTGCCGCTATCAGCGGGGAGCGTTTCTCCCACCAGCCCGAAAATTGTCCCCGCTCCGAAACCGTCACCGGGGCAGAAAGCGCCGCGTGTCCCGGGCTGGGCTCGAGCGGCCGCGAATCCCCTGCGGCGGCGGCGCCGCGTCCCGCCCGGCACCGGCCCGTCGGGGCGGGCCGAGCCCCGCCGAGACGGCTCCGACCCGGCCACCAAGGAGCCTCCGCGCCCGGCAGCGGCGCCCGCCGTCCGCGCTGCTCGCGCCTCCCCTCCCGCCTCCGCCGTGGGGCGCGGAGGTGCCCGCGGCCGGCCCGACGTGCGCGCCCTACCAGCGGCGGGGGCTGCGCGGAGCGGCTACCGGGGGGCGCCGCCTGCTCTCGGGCTCCGCTCCGCGCAGCGCCCGCCTCCTCGGGGCGATCACCGCGTGAACTCATTAACTAATAAAATAAAATTAAAAAAAAAAAAAAAAAAAAAAAGAAAACGAAAAAAAAAAGAGAAAAAGAACAAAACAAAGGGGAGGAAGGAGGCGACCCGG
>JAVCKT010026677.1:0-19689 GCA_032273925.1 Rhynchotus rufescens | reverse complement strand
ATCATTACAAAATTAATAATAAAAGGTGCTGTTTGTTATTTATTTATTTGTGCCATAGTGCAAATCCAAGTTTCCATCATGGCATTCCCAGACAGGAGGTAATTTAGTGCTACTTTATTAGCCGTGGCTCACCTCAGGGCAAGCAAGCTTTGTTCCAGTCCTAAGGATAACTCGGAGCCTTGTCCCGATCTGCACAGCAATAAAAGCCACGCATGGATCTAACCTCTCTCCAGCCACATTAAAATCAGTTCAGCTAATTTTAGAGGTCCCTCTCCACCATCCTCTTTCTGTAGGGCTTGGATCTGGCTGGAAATTGCATCCCCGGCTCTGCTCCAGCCCCGGGAGCGCGGGAATGCGCGCGGTGCCCGCGCGGGAGCGCGCCCGGTGCCCACGGCCGGTCTAGCAGAGGTGCCTCCGAGCGCCCGCTGATCGCCATAGCAACCACGAGCCAATTACAGTTATTAAGATTCATGCACGGTTGTCCCTTACAATCAGAAGCCTTTCCAGGCTTTTATTTATTTATTTATAGGCGCTCGTAAAAGTCCCTGGGCCCCCGGCGCTGGCGAGGCTCGTGCACGGGAACCGCACGGCCAGCGGCGTGCAAAGGTCATGGGAAAACAGGAGCGGAAAAGGGAGCCGCAGCACGTGGAGCTGCTGGAATTGCTGCTGGAACGGCTGCTGCACGGTCAGCTCGCTTCCCGTGGGCACTGCGTGCGTGCCGGTGGGGACACTTAGCGATGGCAGCATTGCATGGGCTAAGGCAGCGTAACATTTGACAGCATTTTCCCTTAAATTTGCAGGCGTGGGAGGAGATTACAGGCTTATCATGGGTGCTTCCTTGCACGGCCCAGGCTGGTGTTCAGCCCTGGAGCACCCGAATTTGCTGCCAGCACCGGGTCCTGCTGCAGCACCTGGCAGGAAGGCAGCACCAAAGCTGCGGCGGTGCAGGAAGGCACATCCTCCAACCACTGTTCTTTTAATTTTTACTCTAATGCTCTTTAATGGTATCAGTGCACTTAGGTTAGATGCTTTGACCCCATTTTCTCTAGCCAGACACAAATTAAATATGGAGAAAAAGAAGAACACAGCTACTAGCTTCATTCTGCACAGCAAATACCTCAATAAATGGAAAGACCAAGCATCATTTTATATATATATACATATATATATATACACACACACATATAAAAACTGCATGCCACGCAAGCCAAACTCCTCTAATATGATTACTATTAACTAATTAGGCATAGCAAGCCCCTTCTCCAAGCCCTCCCACTAAAGGCAGGTTTGGAGCCCAGAAGAGCTCCTTGCGCAGCCCGCGGTCCCCGGCGAGCGGCACGGAAGACATCCCTGTTGCGTGAAGTCAAGTGGGGTTACGCCGGGTTACGGTGCATCACTAGGCACAAGACATAACCACATGTAAGATGACATAATGCAAATTTCAACAAGATGTGGATTTTTCCCTACACACCGAAGTGCTTCCCAGAACTTGTACAACACTGACTGTGCGGATGACGCCTGTGAGGCTGGAGGTGCCGCAGGGAGCACCGCGGGCAGCGGAGCCTCCACCTCGCTCAGCGGGATCACCAAAGAGGTACCTAGTGAAATATTGGCCCTTTTCTCTGGTTACTTTGCCTAGGCTGCCTTGCCTCTTCTTCCTCTCCTTCCAAATGCCCCATCTGGATAAGGCTGTGGGCTATAGAGCAGCAGGTGCTCCCAGAGATGCATGTCCTAGTGCAAGGAATTCCCATTGCAGGAACGGAGGGTTTCCACCACAGCCTGTTTTAACAGTAAGAAAGGTGATGGAATCCCCATAGGGAAAAATGGAGCAAAGATTAACATACCCTTACTTGGCAAATTAAATGTGATCAGCTTGGTAATCACCATTACCTGCACACGCCTGAAGATTTAGGCCAGTGGAGTAGAAGGGACCTAACATGTCCATGCCTGTGTGTCATATGGATGAAGGGAGAAAAGTAAGGTTGAAAGGAAAACCAAGCCAGCCGGCACCGGGACACCAGCTCCTCCACCTTGGCCCCATTACGACAGGCCTGTCCCCATGCCACTCTCTCCAAGGTGGCATCTCATCCGGGCCCCCAAGGTCCCCAGGCTCCTGGTTCGCCTGGGGTGCTTTCCCACGTTTCCCAGCCACAGTGGTTCTCCCTGGCCGTGCCTGTGCCAGTCTGCTCGTGTCCCAGCCCTCGAGCTCCTGGAGCTCCTTTAAGCTGGCAGAGGCAACTGCTGCCTGTAGTGCTCATGGTAAGTGTGAATATTTATGAACTCCCAGGTTCTGCATATACAGCCTCGTGGCTGTCGGGCTGCATGGCTCTTGGCTCGCAGCTCCGCAGCAGAACACGAGAACTCCCCGTCTCGAGTGCGCCGAGGCAGGACACATCTGCACATCAGCCTCGGCACGAGGCGTTCCATTTGGGTCCAGGATGGGGCATCAAGGCAAGGACACAGAGCCCCTCCTGCCAGTTCATTCAGCATTCAAGAGCCTTTACTGCAGAAGTTCTGGGGATAAAAGCACCAGATTATGGCTTTCCTTCAGTAGCTCTGCTGCAGACCTGGGGGTGAACTGCAGCTGCCTGCAGATAGGCAATTCTATGCTCATAATTCCAAATTTAGTCACAACTCAAGGAAAGATTATGAAGATCAAAACAAGTGAACCGCTAATTTGATCTGTTTAAAAACATCAGTCTGGGAAGAGAAAGGATGAGTTTAGTGGTGGGGAGTAACAAAGCTTTTTGATGATTATTTATCTTTATGAATTATGAAATAATCTTGAAGAGCCTGTAGAAGATAACAAACTGAGGGGATGTTCACCTGATAACTCCAAATGTAGCTTCACTACCTGCTCATTCAGTATCACTGAAACTTAAAAAATGGAGAATTTTTCACTGCTCAGATTATCCCAAATCTGATGTTGGTTTGCTTTAGGGATCCCCTTGCTCTGGGTGTCCCTGTGGGAGCAAGGGGGTTGGATTGGATGAACTCTAGAGATCCCTTCCAACCTCAGCCATCCTGGGATTCCCTCCCTGCAAATCCCCACAAGAGATTCCCCCATACACTTCCAGCCTGCACAGGAAGCGCAGTGGGACTTGCCTGCTGAGCCCACCCCATGCCCAGCCTAGAGCCACAGGGAGCCAAAGGTGCCCCCCTCCTGGGGCAGCAGCACCAGCCACCCGGCACCTCTCCAGGCCATCCCTTTGCCTTGCAGCCCTCCTAGGGACACGCTGGTGGAGGCTGTGATCAGTTCACAGCCCCAGGAGCACATGGACACACTCTCTGCTGGGTCCAGACCAACCTGCACACACCAGTTTGGTGTAGATGAGTGGGCACCACTTCAACCCTAACCCCGCGTCACCACGAGGGTGGTTGCCCTCTGGAGCAGGTTGCACAGAGACTGTGGAGGCTCCATCCTTGGACATATTCACAACCCACCTAGACACAGCCACCCACTACAGTTCCACATTAGCAGAGAAACTCATACATACACTTGATTACTTCCTTTTAAAACAAACCATCATAGATTTCACTCAAGTTCCTCCCAAAATGCATGGCTAAATATCCTTGTTACCTCCACACTGGATGCAATATCAATATCAGACAGAGATATGAATAAAACAGCATGTTATTTACAAGAAGTGAAATATCACGCCTTAATTTGGCCTAGCATGTCAGATATTTCTCTTGGAAATTGTTACATATGCTTGCCTTGGGTTTCCGCCAAGCCTGGGAAATCATTAAGCATCTTTTAAGTACCATGTGTCTATATTTAAGAGAAGAATAACAGGGTGCCTGAGCTTGCTTGGCTCCAGCCCTTTCATTTGCTCATCATCTAGAAGTCTAGTGTGGGGGAAGAAACCAGGGTCTGCACCAACGCTGTGGAGCTACCTGGAAGGGGCAGGTTCCTCACTGCCACCCCTCCGAAAGGCTTGGGGGCAAGGGCCCTGAATGCATTTTAACTTACATCTGAGCAGGAAAGGTCCAGGAAACACTCCCAGCAGGAACAAAAACTTCCAGGTTAACATCAGGTTCACATCAACTCCTTGCTGCTTTCCCCTTCCTAAAATAGCACAGAAACATTAATAGTGCCATTAAACACTCAGGGAGCTTGTACATGAAATCTCCTATCTCAAGATATTATAAAGCTCACATGCTAAAGGCGAAGATACTCCTGGCCACCCAGGACCACCATGGGAATTAAACCAAGGTAGTACCTTTCATCCAGAGCTAGGACAAACACTGCCTTCAGAAGCCCTGTGCTAGTCTGTTAATAAGATTTATAGCGCACCTGGCACCCATCAGACGGCCAAGCAAAGACTTGGTTGATTGCCCTACACTCGTCCTTAATTAGTGATAAGTAGGTGCATCCCAGTGCTCGTGTAGTCATCTTAGTGGTTAACTCTGGGGGCAGTGGAGAAACAGCTGAAGATATGAAGACAACTAATTGCTTTTATTTCTTATTATTTGTGATTCTTTACGGACACAGACAATTTCATAATATGGTCTAGCCAAAACGTCCACAAGGTTCATCTAACCCAAAATTCTCTAGACCTTCCTTAAAATGGGTTTTTTTTTGAAAACTCAAACAGCAAGTAAAAAGATATATGCAGCACTATTATTCTCATTTTTTAGGATCTCAAAATAATGATCATCATAATAATGGTTTTCTATATTGATCTGTAATGCATCTAAGATGACATGACCATGTCTGTCAGGCACTGCTGAGAGAAGTGATCCCACCAGGCAGAACAGGAATGGCCTTTTTCACATAAAAGTGACAAAATACAAACTAGACCGAGTAGCTGGCTGCAGGCCTAGTTTGTATTTTCTCTGTGTTTCCTCAGTTGTGGAGGCCACGGAAGCGCTCTAGTTTGCATAGCAGAGCATTGGGTGTTTCTTCCCTGCGCTGACTTGCTGCATGAGCTCTGCTGGAGACTCCTGCAGCCTTGCGGCTCGTGCACACAGCGCCGCTGCCCGCGCCCCTTCTCAGCAAGGATCTAATTGCAGAGCCCTCTAGGAAGATCTCCTATTAGTAAAACTTCATTATTTCATCAAAACATACAGAAGACCATTTCCTGGTGTACGCTGAACCGCTATGAATAATTAGGCCAGGCTGTTCCTGGCGAATCAGTGCACAAAGCAGGGACATCCCTGCTCTTTGGTGTCGCGGTGCTGGTGCCTTTCCTGCGGGCTGCAGATTCCTCCTCGCGGCGCACGAACCGTCCCGCGCACCGGCAGCCCGAGCCAGCCAGCACCACCGACCATTAGTTCACTTGCTCGTTATTCCCAGTGTATGATTTACAAAGAACAAAATAACGAGATTTCCTTACTGATGAAGAACAGTACTTTGGGATTCACCTGCATGAAGACATGAATCAAGACTTTGGCCTGAATCAAGATGTTGTTTCCTCAAATACCTGGTCGTCTGTATGCATGTATGAGAAGAGAACCAGGGAATAAAGGTTACTGAAATCAGGATTTTATTTTTCTGTAGGAAATCCTGATCTCCAAATGTACTGTGCTATGCTGCTCTGTGTGCAGAGACATCTCAAACTTTTCTTCTTTAGAGTTATGACAGTAAATTTAACCTGAGAAAAGAAACATTTTGGATGGGTAGGTGGGCAATGGAATAAATCTGCACCTCTAGTGTATCATGGCAAAGACGATTAACCATTTAGGGGTAGCTGGGACCCCCATTAGAGCTGATGCTCAGTCACTCTCAGCAATTTTTCCCTAGACCCCAAATAATTTGTTGAGAAGAGGCTGTAAAATCTAACCAGCCTGAAGTTAGCAAAACAAATGTCAGCTCATCTACTTAGTGTGTCTGCATGTCTGAACCCCTCAGATCTTACCCTCTTGATTTGATTATCTTGATTATCAGCATCTGCTTTAGTGGCTGACACTATCAAACAAAAGACATCAGTTTAAATTATGGCTTCTGTCTTTTACTCCCTGACAGAGCTGTCACGCCCGGGCTGTGAGGAGGAGGATTGCAAAAGCAAAAGAGAGAAGGCAAAATAAAACTGCATGTGCCCGAGAGTCAAAAGCGGGAGGCAAAAGGATCCAAGACGTCCAGCAACTAGGGCTCCCGAGGAGATCGTTTAGCAGAGGTCAGAGGAGTCTCCGGAGCCTGCGAGAGGGAGCATCTGCTGCCTCTCCTCCTCCCAGGAGGACATGGTTAGATGTCCAGAAGATGTCCAGCCACTCCAGTAACCATCATTTTTCATTTGAACATTTTTCCACAGAATCACAGATTGGTTGAGGTTGGCAGGGACCTCCATGGATCATCCAGTCCAACTCCTGCTCCAGCAGGGACACCCAGAGCACGGGGCAGCCGATCACATCCAGGCGGGTTGGGAAGATTTGCAGAGCCTCCCTGGGCAGCCTGGCCAGGGCTCCATCATCCTCCCAGCTCTGACCCATCTGGACAGCCTCTCCAGGCTTGGGATTTATGACAATTTATCTCTTTTTGGAGTTAAGAGCTGTGCCACATCGTGCTATCCTTGTCTGACCCACCTCCTCAAATGTGCACAGGTTTAAGAAGAGCCAGTTATGGAGGAGCAGCTATGGAGCAGATTAGATGATTAGACTCGTGTTGACAGAGGTGAAAATGTCCAGGCCTATGTTTGGAGAAGAGCTGAACAGATGAGGAATTTGTAGATAGGACTAGAACATTTGCTGTATGTTTTGTAACAGAGTGTTTGCCTCACTGTGAAGTTGGGGTGCTGCGGCAAAGGAAATGTCAAGCATTAATATTTGCAAAAGCTCTTTTTTGGTCCATAGCTGGTGGCTTCCAACACAGAACTCCTCTGTAAATAGGCAGATCTGGAACTGAAGCTATTTGTGATGTTTTACAGTATCTGAGTTAAAAACCTGGCCTTTCAATTATATCTCCTTTTCTTATTCCCTTTGGCAAGATATCCACAACCCTTCACTTTACTCGAGACCTGTTCCTTGTACTCATCCTTCCATTTGTACATTTTCCCAAGCAGCCTGCCTTCCCTACATATTTCATATTATTGTTTCTTTCCATGGTGCACAGAAATACATATTTCTTCTGCTTTGTCCTAAAGGATTGGTTGCCATCAAAGTCAGTAAGTAAAACACAGGTAGAAATAATTCTGATATTATAAGAATCTATGACTTTTATTACTCCAGTAATTATTCCTTTGCGGAGGAAGATATCCCTGTTGCAGTGATTTCCAATGCTTGTCTTGTGGCCAAAATTCCAGTTTTTGCCATATACCAGCTTCTCCTTTCCGCTCTCTCCAGGAAGCACAAGCTCACCAACCTGCTTGGCATGTTCACTTATTTCAACATTAAAGACAACCAGTTGATGTGTAGTGACTTGGGTCACC
Organism: Rhynchotus rufescens; assembly: GCA_032273925.1. Classification (NCBI taxonomy): domain Eukaryota; kingdom Metazoa; phylum Chordata; class Aves; order Tinamiformes; family Tinamidae; genus Rhynchotus; species Rhynchotus rufescens. Next base: position 12,322 of record JAVCKT010026677.1, on the reverse strand, counting down.
ATTCACACAAATCAAAAATATGTAATTGGAAACACCAAACATGCAGTGTCATGTTCATTAAAAAAGATCATACAACCTCTCCTGGCTCAGGTATGGCCATTTAAAACACTCAAACAGTTATGAGGAATGATCAATTTTATTGATAGCTTGTGAACAGACAAAAGAGCTAAACCTGACGAATAGCTGGTGATGGATAGTTCAGTGTGTAAAGGAAAGGAAAAACAGAAACACAAGAAAGTGGGTTTTATTAGATTGTAAACTACCTCTCCAGAGGATTTAAAATATTAGGATTTTTTTCTTTCTTTAAAAAAAAAAAAAAGAAAAAAAAGAAAAGGAATTGGTTCTCTCAGATTCTGCATATTGCTGTAATATATTATAAAAAAACAAATAAACAAAAGGATTTCTGTTTGTTCTTATTCTTTTTTTTTTTAAGATTCTGGGTTCCTTCACTGAAACGTAAACACTGCAATGCTATTTTTCATTGTTTTAATTCAGAAAGCAACGAGTAATGAGGCTTAAGGTATCATTTAAAAATCTGAACTATTTCCCTGGAAGTATTCAAAATAGGCTATTTCAATTAATTTAGAAGGTAAAATTCATAATTTGCATGATAAGGTGTTTGGCAAAATTGTCATGTACTCAGAAAATCTCAGAGCAGAGAGCTTTCCCCCCTGCCCCAGTTCATTTGCTCTGTCAGAGAGGACCAGACCGCCAGGACGTGCCCGTTTTTCCTGCTTTGCAAGTGCCATCACCCCCTAGGTGAGCTGTGGGGTCAGTGGGATGACCAGAGGCACTGCAGAAACTTGTGTTTTTGCAAAGAGAACAATGCACAAACCAGTGTTCTTGGCGAGAATTTGGGCACGTGCTCCAGTTTTGCAAAAGGCAACTGGTATTTAAATCAGCAATAGTTTATTATAATGCATATATATTATATGCAGTAAATGAATGGTGTCTCAGCAAAATGCTCAGTGCACAGCGACAGGTGATTTCCACATTCTGAAAAAGTTTTACAAAGGAAACCCAAATGGAAAAATCACTTTTTAGACATGTGGGAGGTGTATAACCAAAGCGCACCGATCTCCAAGGCCGAGGCAACAGCCTTGCCCAAGGGTCCCGAGGCACTTCTGTGAATGACTCCTTGCAGATGCGGATTATGAAGACCAGGCTTATCTACCAACAACAAGTCCTTACTTCTCCCTGCTCGCGCCCAGGCTGCTCCCAGCCTCCCCAGCCTTTCCTTCTGCTCCCTTCATCTGGACCACAGGGCACCAGTCCTGTTCTAGCCCCAGCTGCCTGTAATTTCCCCTCTGATCTCTCCTTCTGCCTCGATCAAATCTTGTTTGTGCTGGTTACGGTCACTAGTGCATTCTTCCTAACGTCCTCGGCGGGCTATTAGAAGTTTATTTAGCCTTATTGATGAACGCATCACATTTGCAGGCCTATTGATAATTGCATAACAACGGCAACTGAAGCGCATCAGGAAGTTTATATCTTTCCAGTTTGGTTCACCTTGTTCGAGTGAGGAAACAATTATTTTGTGCAAAATACCTATAAAGCGCCTTTGCTTCTTTTGCATTTATATGTTAATAGCTGGGAATTATGTGGTCTTATTTTGCTCTTTACCTGGATAAAGTAATTCTCAGCACTTTTTAATAATTCATTGGAAGCTTTGCTGCAGGGCTGCTGCGGTCTGGAAACTCTGATTGAGAGGAGCCATGCGAGGGCTAAGGCTTTCTGGGGGAAAAACATTAGAAAGTGCAACTTTTCATGGAATATGTGGATAAAACACGGAAATGAGAAATGTTGTATGAAATGCGGAAGAACGTTAGTGTTTAGCAGTGCTAACATTTCTAATTGATAAAGTTTTTGAAATATTGACATATTTCTAAATGAATAATAGTCATAGCTATGAAAAAAAAAACATTGATTTTTAAAAATCTAGGTCTTTTCATGACTTTGTGGCAACTTTCTTGAGATGAAAGTCCAGCTGTACTTACTGTGATTCAGGTACACACACATGCTGCAGAAACAAGAACGGTCAGGCAAGAGAAACAGTCGTGAGCAGCATTAGCACCTCCACCTGCAACAAGAACTCCAAGCTTTATACAGGGCTGCATCCAAAACTGAGCTTGTGAATACAGGTGAAATACTGCATTTTTAAATTTCTCCTCTAAAATAGACAGTGTGTATTACTGGCAGATTAATTTTTTTTAATCTCACAGAATTAACGGAACTGTGCTCAGGCTATGCACATTCCACTGCTTTCGGACTCCGAGAGAGGGAGTTTTATTTATTTATTAAGAGATCTATTTATGTATCTTTACAGTGTAGCCCAATTAAACTTGACAGCTTACTCACAGCGGATTCTTGCCTGATGGCAGCTGAGAGACGTTGTATTAAGGAAGACGGCATAATAAAGAGAATAAGCAGCTGAATTAGCTCCTTGCATACAACGTGCTCCGTTATTTATGGCTTTGTGCCATCTGATATTCACAAATCTTACATTTGGGGAAGAGGAGGCAGGTCCTACACGTGCCACGTAACGGGGGGGTTAATCAGCTGGCACCACGCCATGCATTATACGGTAAAAATCCGGAGCGGCGCGCACAGGCTGCAGCAATATTGACACGTCTTTATTGCCCAGAGTGGAGGCTCCTTCCTGCTGGTGCCGGCGGTGAGTGCCGGGCTGCGGGCTCTCGGGTGCTCCCAGCGGGAAGGGGTCTGCAGGAGTCCAGCGTGGAGAGCAGCCCTGTGTTAGTGACTAAACAGAGACGCTGCACGGCTGCGAGGGCTCACGGGAGAGACCTGGGCGTGCTCGGGAAGCCGGGAGAGTTTCGGCAGCTCCGGGGCTGGGCTGAGCTCGGCGTGGGTCCCTGCACGGCTGCACCGCGCGAGGGCTGCTCCTCCTCGCTGCACCCCGTGCCCTGGGAACACCGCGGGAAGCTGCCCCGCGCGGCAGCACGGAGCCGGGAAGAGCCTTCCGGCCGGGCAGACGCACAGCTTCCATTGGAATGCAAAACCCGGGATTTTAAGCTTTTGTAAAACCGAGGTTCTCCTAGTACAAAGCTATGAATTAAAACCACTGCTGTTAACTATTATTGTTGTTGCTACAGGGCTGCAGTAGGTAAGGCTGCTCTGGGAGCTCTCATGGTCACGGCCACGGTGCATTGAGTACCTCATCACCGTCCCATGACACCTCAACGAGTAGCACCCAAGTGTCCTGCTTACGACTGTCCCAGTCCTGGGAGACTGTCTGCACCAAGGGAGCCAAAAGTCTGACAGGAACCATGCTCAGTAAGAATAAATGCAAAAAGAGTCTGCAAAGAATTAGTAAAAATTACATCTACAGAGAGAGTAATGGGTGCAACCCTGTGCCACGTGCTCTGCACGTCCCTGATGCAGCAAGGGGTTGGACTGGATGATCTCTAGAGGCCCCTTCCAACCTCCACCCTTCCGTGATTCTGTGATGTTTCCTGGAAAAGCAAGCTGATGCATGATTCTGGTGCTTCAGTGCAGTACCTCAGATATTCACTTTCTGAGCTACTTCTTCTTGTCCCACTGGGAACTAGTTAGATCCCATGTCTTCAGGATTATTCCAACAGTATTGATGCTATTGGCATTGGTATTAGTGTCAATTTACTTCACATACCTCAGTGCTGAGGAATCCTCGATATTCATTTCACTGAATATATAGCAGCATTAATTATTTGCTGTTTGTATTAACTTTTGTGAGGTTTCTGCTGGCTTCTCCATGCCAGATGCAAAATTTAGCTGATTCTGCCCCAATTCTCAGAGGGTTTCCAGCTGCCGGGCGGGAGGTGTAGCGGAGGACATCACAGTGGGTGAAGCCCTGTGCACGGTGCAAAGCCAGGCACGTGTGAGCACTGCCCATCTTGCAGAGCATTCTGCAAAGTCAAGCCCAAGTTCCCAATCTCCTATTCTCCCGGTGTCCTGCGTGCAGGGGCTGCGGGTCCCGCTGCGCCGCGAGGCAGCCAGCAGCAGCATCGCGTGCGAGCGCTCCCCCCGGCCCGCCTGCCCAAATGCCCTCTCCTCCGGCGGGAAAGGCCTTTTCTTTACATTTTCCTAACAAAAACCAAGGCTGTAAGGGAGAAGGGCAGGACTAAAAAGAAAAGAGCAGTTGTTAGAAGAGGTGAGCAGCTTGCAAAGTCATGCAGCTTTCTGCTCTGAGCAGAGAGGTTCACAGCAACACCCCTGTGAACACAAATGATTTGCGAAAGTACATTGGATTTTGACTTAAATTTGCTCTGAAGTGACTGATGTTGAATTTTAGGTCTTCACTGTGTCACTGCCAGGTGACCCCTCTCCACGGCTGTCATAGCTGGCCCCGTGTCCCCGTGCAGGGGAGGCTCCTGCGAGCACCGTGTCCTCGTTGCTGCAGCCTGGACGAGCCGGATCTGCCATATGGCATTTCTTTATATGTTAAACATATATCCCTAAGACTCCTACGGGATGTGCAGGGGGAGTGTGGAAGGGAATGCAGGCACCAGGCCTGCCCGCCGGCAGCACTAGGGGGTGGTGCAGGATGGGTTTGCTCTGAATTAGTGGGAGAACAAGGGCCCGTCCCAGCTGCAGGGCCCGGCACCCGCTGCAGGTCTGTGTGCACCGAGCAACCGCTGCGGGTCTGTGTGCACCGGCCCGACGGGTGGCACCTGCGGGTAAAGAAGTCCTGGCACCAACCCCTGGGACGGCCGAAATGCAGAGCTGCCACCCAGCACCTTGAGCTGCACTCGTCTTCCTCCTCCAGATGGCAATTGCTTATTTTATTTTATTTTATTTTATTTTATTTTATTTTATTTTATTTTATTTTATTTTATTTTATTTTATTTTATTTTCAGTGTTCTTCCCGCTTCTAAGCATTTGTTGCAGCCTTGGAGATTCCTGGGCGCAGCAGAGCTGGAAGCCTTCGGAGAGGACTGACAGTCCACAGCTTTTCTGCAGCTTTAGGCTTGAGTTCATTCTCCTACATGTGGATAAAACCTGTGATTTCTGGCCTAGGTGATCATAAACAAGACTCACCCACTGACCCTAAAAATACAGAAAAGCGTCAATGAAATGGTGCTGCTGTAGGCTATCAAAATGCTTCAAAATAATTCAGCTATTTCATAAGCTGAAAGCATTAGCTGCTCGGGGCGAGGGGCTTTAGGCAAGGGAAGCATTTGCTGTGTGGGTCTGGGGGTTCCAGCCGACGTGGGGTGAGCTTGCAGTGAGCAAGGCAGAGCAGAGCAAGGGGAAACACGACGCCGGCTCTGTCTTTATACAGCCCTGCTGTGAGGCCTTAGCCCTGCTATGAGGGTTTATAGGGAAATAAATGGAAAAGTCCAGGTTATTCCAGTGCCTCCCAGTGCCACAGAGTGCGGCGGGTCTCGGGAAGGACATTTCCAGGCGTTTGCAGGCGGTGCCTTTAGGGATGAGCTCTCCTTCCCGGGAGCCGCGTCCCCACCAGCCTGCGGCACCGGAGCTGCAGCCGCGCGGGAATGGGAACCGCGGAGCTGGTTCACAGCAGAAAATGTTCCTGCGAAACCTCCCCGACACCTCCCACTGTGCAGCCTCGGCACTTACGCTATCACCATTAAAATCTTATTAATTCTAATTATTGCACCGCTCCCCAAGGAATAAAGAAGGCGCTCCCCACAGCGCCGGGACGGCTTTCCGCAGCGCGGCTCCGAGCGGGGGCCGATGCGCTGGGCAACGTCCGTGCCCTTCCCCACAGCCCATTGCAGAGAGGGTCTTGCAGCGTCCCCAGGGGAGATGCCCTGGGGATCCGCGCACGTGCCAGGACAGGTTTTACCTGCATGCCAGGACAGGCTTTCCGTGCACTTGCTGGTGCTGCCCTTAGCGCGCCGGCGCTGCGGGGCCGCCACCGCCAGCTGCAGGTTCCAGAGCCCCAGGCCCTGCCGGCTGCAAAACCGCCCAGCCCTCAGGGCAAAGCTGCCTCCTTTCCCACCATCCCCTGCCTCAGAACGTGGAGAAAGTGCACTCGGATCATGAGAGCCTGGAAAACCTGGCTGGGAACAGCCCATGCTCTGCTGTGACCACCAGAAGCCTTGCACACTATGTACAGCTATGTATGCAAGCATATAAAGCATATGTGTTTTATGCTTGTGCCTATGGCATGTTTTTTGTGCCACAAGATCGGAGGGGTTCTCACGCCGCCAAGCCTGGAGAGCAGCACCAGGTGCAGAGCGGTGGCACCCGGGAATCAACCGGGCACATTTGGGGCGACGGGACCGCAAGTCCCTTCCCCTGCACCGGCCTCCGCAGAGACCAAGGCAATCCCAGCCCGGCCTCCGCACGGAGCCGAGCGCATCCCCACCTGCTCCCGTAAAAGCTCCACTTAAAACACAGCCGATATTTCCGAATCATCCTGCTTTTATGTAGATGTAACACTTTGTCATACTATATCCCTCCATACAATATTGGTCTATATAGTGAATTAACAACACCTCCTGACAAAGTGCTATCCGGTGCCAGCACCGCCGCCTGATAAAAGTGCTTCCACATTTTTCATTATTCAAGCACACTAGCAAGCCCCCAGAATGAGCAGTGAAATACTTAATGAGACATTTATCTAGTCTATGTATTTTACATTTTGCTGATAGTATAATGAGGCAGAGGTACTGAAATGAAACATCCCTAACATTTCACATAATTTTCCACTTCCACTCCACCATTTTTAGTATTGCTTTTGGGTTTTTCACTGTTCGATGTTTTGAACTTTATCATCGCTATCAATAATCACTATGTCAAGTGCAGGACTCTGCCGCGCGTTTTTGGCGCTGCGAGAGCCTCGCCATTCATCTTGGCGAGCGTGCGGCGATGACTGCAGTCTAATAAATAAAGCATCAATTTCTCACTCGGTTTCGCTGCCTCGTGCAGACCTGCCTCAGGATTGTTGCTGCATTTTCTGTTACTCAAACCTTTATCAAAGCTATTAAATACGTATTCTTCACCATGCCGAAAAAGCTTTTTTGTGCCTCTTTATCCTCACCTTTGCTTTCCGGCGACTCCAGTGCACTCGGCCGGCAGAAGTTTTTGCATCTCTGTCTTTTCAGCGATGTCCTAATTAAAGAGAAGCAAGATTTACGGGGAGATGCACTTTATTAGAGTAATTTATATAGCTGAAAAGCAGCCAACTTGTTGGGCATGCAAGTCCTCATTTAAGTGCCTGTAGTTAATGCAACTGTTTATGTATTGGTATTTTCTTTGACTACTCCTTAATATTATTTATATTGATTGTACAGTTTATTTGTGCTGCAATCCTAAGGAAGGTCAGAAAATATCCATACAACTGTATATTTTATTTATAGGACTCTCCTCGATGCAAAGAGCACTGAAGGTTTCTTCCATGTGAAAAATTATATTGAGTGGCAATTACTACTTTTGAATCTTTCCCAAACTGGCAGACTTCTGCAAAGCAGGAGTGACCGCTAGGTTCCTCCTCGGTGTATTTTCCCATGCAGTTTTATTACAGGTGAATTATCTGTACCATTTCTGGGCACTATTTTTCTTTAGTAACTGATATTCTCCTTTTTTTTTTTTTTTCCTCTTCTTTTTTTCTGTGGTGAGACGCACAGCGAAACCAAAGCCAAGCAAAACGAGTTTGTCCCAATTCAGCATCCTTGCGCAGGGAGTTGAACGCTCGCCCGCAAGCTCCCAAGCGTTTCTTTAAACATCTGACACTTCCAACAAATGGATTTTACTATTTTTCTTACCATACAATTTCTGCTCACCGTGTCTGTACTTTCCGTTTCAGTAAATACATTATTAATCTTGCTACCATCAAACGAGCAGATTTTCAGCCAATGTTAAACATGTTCCAATATAATAAATTATAACTAAAAATCTTGAGGCATCCAGATGAGAGGCAAAGATTGCCACATCTGCGGGAGTGCGGCTGTAAAGGAAAGCAAGTTAATTTGCTGGAGCCTCCTGTATTTAAGTGCACTGCTCATGTTTAAGTTTATTTGGTTATATCCCAGTAATTTAGGTCAACCGAGTCAAATAATACAATGACACCGGACTGAAGTCTGGAAGATTTTTTGCCTCCTGTCTTAGCCCTTCATCTCCAATTGTCAACACACTCCAAACTTCACTACCGCTGTCAGAATTGACATTGGAATCTGCAGCAGTATTTGTCTTAATCCAATATTTGTCTCATTCCCACTTCTTACCCGCAGTATTTGCCTTATTCCCGAGTGTTTTAATTTTTGTGTTTGTTATATGCCTTCCCTGTTCCCAAAGACTCATCGTGGCCGGTTTCTTCTCATTTCCTCGGTAAATGATGGTGCGGTGCATGCATGTGTAATGCGGCGCGTTGCAGAGCTCGGCATAACGATGCCGCCGCCGCGGCGGCTGAATACTGAATCGCCGAGGTTCTGCCCCAAACTCACCTGCATTCAGCAGGGACCCGGCAGGATTGGCTGCAGCCCCTCATCACCATCTCCAAGGGCAGCATGTGCCATTAATCACCCTAACGAAGCGAGCCCCACAGCTGGGGCGATGCTGCTGGGACCTCCTGGAGATGCCCGTGGCAAGAGGGACCCCGCGCGGCCCCGAGTGTCTCCGAGCACCAAGTGCGGTGGACACCGCTGGGACCACGCTGCAGAGAGCCGGGATTCCACACTTCATGCCAAGGGGATACTAACCTAGCCCTGTATTATGTTAAAGCTGTGTCTATAAAACATCTACCGCAAGAGCAATGTGTAATATAGACTCTTCAACCCCACAATGAAAGGATCTTCACTAGCCTCTATTCGATGCATCTTCTTGGGAAACAAGCTTTCACTTCAATTGCTTCCTTCTTAAATATTGCTGTTATTTTATTATAGCAATTCTTATTTCAGTGTTCAATGAAGTTTTCCAGAGAATGGATATTCTCTTAACTAAAACAGTTACAGAGTGAAATGAAAGAGGGGATGGAGGAATGGAGCAAATGAGAAGAATAAACAGGCAGAAGGGACGTTAACAGTGATGGTCTGTGTGATAAAGCAGCACAAACCGCTGCTGCCCTTGCCATCCATGTGCTCGATGCAGCCAGAGGAACCTGGCCCCGCGGTGCCGGGTGCCGGAGCCCGGGACACGAGAAGCCGGAGCAGCTCCGGGCTCCGCGGCGCCAGGGCTGCACTGCACAGGCTCTGCCAGACGCTCCCGCCCAAACACCAGCTTTTAAAATTACCTCCCCAAAGCTTAGCTCTGTGCAGGGATTGTGGGTTTTGCCGCTGATAATCCAAAGGAATTGCACGGAGCCCTTGCGGGACTCAACGTGCCGAGCCTCCCGTCTGTCCTGCGCTGCTCCTGCCCTCTTGAAACTGCACCGTTAATAGCATATCGCACCATTAAAAGCATGTCGCACCATTAAAAGCATATTGTGTCATTAAAAGCATATCGTGTCATTAAAAGCATATCGCATATTGTGCTCGTCTGCTGGCTTCTTCCCCCAGGCTGGACTGGATTTTATTGAAGCTTTTCGGATGCTAGAGCCCAACCAGCAGCAGCCACAGAGCAGTATCAGGGCTATTAGCTAGAGTTTTCTCCTTTGTATGTCGTTTAATTCCCTCCTCTCCCTGCCTCTCGCTCTCGTCCCTCTTATTCCAAATCAGAGCTTGCTTTACATACGGAGCAGCAGCCTGAGAAGCTCGGCAGTGAGAATTAATTGATGCAAACGACAGCGGACTTTTCTCTCCATACCTAAAATACCCCGTGATATTGCCAAACTGGAAGTTCTTGAGGAGGCGCCTTTTCTTCTAATGAGAAATGACCTTAACAAAGCAAGGAAATTCTAGGCATCGCTCTGCCTCCTCCTATGGAGCAAAGCGGCGCTGCCAGAACACACAGCGCAAGACGTCATGAATTCACATGCATAAGCACTCCGAAAATCCTTCTTGGACAAGGTTTCTATTTAATTGGCTTAAAAAGCCACTCTTCTCCCACACAGTCTTCTGCAGAGCCATCTGCGCTGGGAACTGGCAATCTGGGGAAGGGTGCGCGGTGGGACCCGTCCCGCCCGCGGGCGCCGCTCCGGCCCCGCTGAGCTCGCCCGGCACCCGGCACGGGGCTCCAGGGGGGACCCTGCGGATCCCAGCCCGCTCCAAGGGCTCCAAGGGCTCGGGAAGAACCAGTGCAAATGGAAACCAGGAAGTGGGGGTCTCGCCCAGCCCCAGCAAGACATTGCTGGGACCCCCGAGCACCCCGAATCCTGGTGCTAGCCAGGCAGCTCCGGCACGTGAGGACAGGAGCATCCGCGCCAGAGCACCTGCCTCCAGCTGAGGAAAGCTCTTTATCCGCCGCTGGGCCCCAGCACCAGTCGTCAGCTAGGGCCAGGAGGCCCTCACCCTACCCTGGGGACCTCCCCTCGGGAATTCCCGGGCCCAGCTGCACTTTCTTTCCCGAGAGCGGCCGCGCTGCATGCTCTGCGCGCTCCGGAGACGCTTCCCGGCACCTCCCGCAGCACGGCCCGCTCCCACACCATCCCGCCCCATGGACAGGCCTCCACCTGCCCCCGAGCTTTGCATTGCCCCCTTTCAGTTTTTGCTTCCTTGCTAAATATCGTGTCCCCGGGCCGGTCCCACGGTGCCCCCCCGCCGTGTGCCCAGGCCGGTTCCTCGGCACGTGGCTGCTCCTCCAGCCCAGGCCAGGGGAAGTGAGAGCATCAGATGCCTGCTATCCAACCCCCTGTCCCCAGCGGACACTAAAGGGATAATAAAAGGATAATTTACTAGTATTCATTCAGATAATCCATCTTGAGCAGATTTTGAGCTATCTGCATGCGCCTAATTAAGATTCACTGCAGAGCGTCTGCCGGGCGGCTGGGGCGGGCTTGGCGCAGGGGGGGCAGCCCTCGCCCCATCCCACCCCATCCCGTCCCATCCCGCGCCATCCCGCCCCACCTGCCTCCCTCGGAGCAGCCAACTGCCCAGGAAAAGGGAGCATTGGCAGCACTTTTCTATTTTTCCCCCCTCTTTTTCTTTTCTTTTCCTTTAATGACGGGAAAATTCCTTCCCGTGTTAGCAACAATTTCAAAGCACCTGCCCCTCAGGGAGCCATCCTTTCAGCAGTATAAATTACGTTAAAGGGGGAATCAGCCCAGGCAATTAGACCTTTTAGAGCAGGTGACCACCCTGCAGAGCGCGGCGCGCCGGGGCCGACGTGCCCGTGCCATCCCGGCACAGGGCGCCCGGGGCCGCAACGCGCCCGCCGCCTCGTTGCACTGGCATCGTCCCGAGTCAGCACCCGCGCATGGGCTCGGGTGGCCGGGGGCGCCGCGGAGGCTGCGAGCCCCGGCACGAGGGGCAGCAGCGGGCGGGAGGGCAGCGGTGCCGCGCGGCTGTGAGCCCCGGCACGACGGGCAGCAGCAGGCGGGAGGGCAGCAGTGCCACGTGGCTGTGAGCCCCGGCACGAGGGGCAGCAGCGGGCGGGAGGGCAGCAGTGCCACGTGGCTCTCGCGCCACTGCGCCCGTTCCGCCCTGCCGATTCAGCAGCGGCAGTGCTGGTTCGCGGCACGGACACACGCGGCGCCAGGGACGGTGCTGCTGCCGGGCCCTCCAGCCCGTGGCCCACTCCCGGGATGCCTTCCCATCCCATCCCATCCCATCCTGTTCGATCCCATCCCATCCTGTCCCATCCTGTCCAACCTCATCCCATCCTGTCCTTTCTGTCCCATCCCATCCCATCCCATGCCACCCCATCCATCCCATCCTGTCCCATCTTTCCCATCCCATCCCATACCATCCCATCCCATTCTGTCCCATCTTTCCCATCTTTCCTGTCTTTCCCATCCCGTCCCATCCCATCACACATCCAGCACTGCAGGGGACCATCTCCCAACACTTACAGGAGCAGAAAACTCCACGAGGTCTCACCATACGCTCTCAGCTGACTATATTTTAGAAATATTTGCTTTATCTTCTCCCATGAAAGAGTGAAGCGCAGTTGGAAGGGTCGTCCCGCTCCAGGGGGTTTAGCCTGTGGCCAAACAGGATTTCCCTCCTCACCACAAGGATTCCTGTTTATCACAACAAAGAGAGTCAATATAAAGGCACAATGCTCACAGGGCCGAGCATCAGAAGCATGGGGAAAGTCATCAATATCATCCCACAACCACAGCGGTTCTGCTAGGAGCCCTCCCATCCTTCCTCTCTCTCCTCCTCCTCCTCCCCGCGGGAGATGAAGGCTCCCGGCTCCTCCAGCCTTCCCGGCATTCCCATCCTTGTGCCTTTTCCCAGCACCTGGGTGCTGGCGAGCAGCAACGAAATGGCACGGCTAACTGTGCCGGAAGAGCGGAAAAAAAATCACTAATCAAAGT
>JAVCKT010026675.1:0-19362 GCA_032273925.1 Rhynchotus rufescens | reverse complement strand
GGGAAATAGACAATACACAAATATAAATACAAATACAAATACAAATACAAATACAAATACAAATACAAATACAAATATAAATATGACTCTCTTCCTGGATTGGGGACACTGAAATAATAGAACTTGTCCTTTCATACTGAAATAATATTTTGGACATTTTTCCCTTTTCATTTATCTGTAGCATATCAGAAATATATATGCTAAAGGTCTGCCTTTGCACTGTGATATAAGAGGTATCTTGATCTTATAATTTTTAGGAATCATTGATCTTAGAAGTTAAGAAATTGGGATTTTAACAATGTTACTGCATTTAAGTCTATACTTTTGAGAGAACTTTCCTTATTTCAAATGTAGTTTGTTTTTTCACAAGTTGCCACAATGATCTTTCTAATTCATGCAAATATTCAATAGAATCATTTTGCACAAATAACTCCTGGTCTACATATTGTTTACTCTTATTCGATGGAGAAGAACTTGAACTTGTGTGGGTCATCATTTTCTTTTGTATTTTTTTTAATCCTGTGATTGGCCAAGAAAATATTTTATAAAGCTATTTTTGGTGAAAATTATTACACTATTAGAACTCCAAACTCTATTTTGCTCAAATACAAATTTCTAAAAATACTCTTCTCAGAGAAATCAAGTCTAGGTGTCCCTGCTTGAGCAGTGGGTTGGACTAGATGATCTCTAGAGGTCCATTCCAACCTCAAATATTCTGTGATTCTGTGAAGTCACTGAATAAAATATGAATTGAAAGCATAAGTGCAAAGAAAGTATTCTGCTTTCCCTGTGACGCCAAGTTGCAGTTTGAAATGCTACTGTAGCTGTAGATTTGGCTTTGGAGCTGGCCTACAAGACCTACACTTGTGTACTTGATCAGGTTTCCTGAGCACACATTGGAATTTAATATTAAGGTTCAATAATTCAGCATTTTTTGAAGGAAGGGAAAGATATTTAGGGAGCATTTTGTAACTCTGTCACTCTTGGAATAATAAAAAAAGTCCCTACAATGTCTGGTGCATAAAACAAAAGTTCTTGCCTGGAACAAAAGCAAATTACATGCAGAGGCAGTTTCACGGAAAGACCAGGAGTGAGTCAGACTACTCCTACGATGCAACTTCAAGTTTACTTCAAGTAAATCGGACATTGTTATGAACTGTATTATTTTTCATGTTCCATATTTGATGAACATGAAAAATTATTAACTTTGCAGTTGTGTATTTTATAATGCACTTTGTCACCAGTCAGACAGATGAGACTGGTCTTTTACCTGCAAAAAGAATATTGTAAAAAATAAAAGCTTATTCATTTATAAGGAAACACACTCTTCTAGTGAGTAAACATATTAAAACTTTAGGCTTCTCTTATAAAAATATTTTATTAAAGCTGTTTCTCAGATTAAAAACTAGCTGTTTATGGGGGCTTAAATGATACATATTTCATAGATTATGCCTCTTATCTAAAAATTTTGTTCTGCTAGCTGAAATTCAACAGATGAATTCTTCCCTTCCTCCAAGTCTTCTTCCCATTTAAAGAAACTGTGTATCAGATGCTCATCATTTACTGGGTTCAGAGAAGAACACCCAGCAGAGCATGTCAGGGCCAGTTAAAATGCTTAATTGCACATGCAATGAAAGACTTAAGTTCCATTAAAGTCAATATGGTATAAGCAGATGTTTAAGTCAAGGATATACAAGCAGATGCTGAATCAAGGCCCTTTGCTGTTTAACTCATACCAACCAGCCAAAGAATACAAGGAGGCACTGGCATAGCAATAAGAGTATATAATAAATATGACAGTAGACTATTATAATCAATAGTATGTGTTTGCAAAATAATTGCATAGCCAAAGAAATTGAATGATGTAAATTAAATGAGGTGTTGGAAAAATTACTTTAGCATTATATTTTTATTACAGAAATATTCTCTCAAAGTAAGTTATGAAATTCCTTTGTAAGTGATAACCTTCTAATTTGCATGTTCTGTTCACCACCCAAGAAGCACCTACTTGGAGATATTTTCAAAACATATAGCACTTATGTATGCCCTGTTTCTTACTATTTTACTTTATCTGTGAATACTAGATTTTACAATAACAAACACCCATCCAACTGAAACAACTAAGTGCATGGAAAGTAGTGGGTTTTTTTAGAAGTGCCATTGATTTAATATCGAGTAACCAAAGTCAGCATCCTTTAGATGCAAGCTTACACTTTTTCTTTTCTTTTAATATGCCAGGAGAATTTTTACATTGGAAGTAGCATTTTTCTGGTTTTGGAACTTGCACTGGAAAGTGTCTGTGTATATGAGCAACATGCACACATCTACACTCAGAACTCAAAAACAATTGTAGAAAAAATTTTGCACATGCATGTTGCTTTGCATATTAGGGAAAATAGAAGAGAATTTTTTTACCTCTTTAGATGGGGATAAGTCATTTTAAAATTAAAAAATGGAAGGAAAGATTTAGCAGAAAGATAAGTAGTGAAACCAAAATTTCATAAAACATTGCTAGGCAACAGTGAATCTCTAAGTAAATAAATATTTCCGATCTTGTCCATATTCAAGTGACTTTATGTCCTTGAATTACCAAGTTATTTGCAAAGGTAGCAAGCACTGAAAAAATACAGGACAAATATACAGTTGTTGGGATTTGGTCTACATACATAACTCTCTATCCATTTTAAGGGGCTGAAAGGACTGTACTTCACTACAGCACAGTCGACACACAGCTCTGTCAGCTGTTGTTTCTCATTGTCACTTCCACCACATCTTTTCTATACTTTCATTAAACCAAATGACTGCTCCGGGACTTGTGACCAGGCTTGCAATGAAGGAGCAGAGGCCTCTAACAGAGAAAGGATGAACAGGGTGTGCATGGGCACAGGGGCAGGCAGAAGTTATTACCTAAGTAAATATAAATATGTGCCATAACTCAAATTCACTGAATAAAACCATTACTATTTCATTGCTCAACTGATATACAGAGACTGAAAATGTGACTTGCACACTGCATTTTTAACTGTGCTGACACGTGATGCTGAAACATATTCCAACTTTTTAAAGAATCTAGAAGTACTAGTGCTTGGTAGCACCATGTAACCTTCCTCCTACATCCTACAACAAGTTTATTTGGTTTTACATCTTGTGCATTTAAATAGGACCACCATGCCTACTTTCTACAATAGCATCCAGACTACCTCCCCATTTTGCAAGACTGCCACAATATTCACCATTTACTCAGGGTATGTTTGTCAATTCAGCATATTTTTTTTTCCAGAGTTCCAGCATACAATAACATTTGAACTTACCTCTCCATTCTCCAGAGGGTGGATCTTGGAATAATAAGAAGTGCATATAACTTCATCATCTTTTATGTAGGATGGCGTTCCTGGACGGGGATGGATATTGTAGCGTGTCAGGCACTCACTGTCTGTGATAGCATAATACTGCCACGGCTGGTAGTCCACCCCATCAAGCGAACGCTCTAATATCCAGTTCCCAGGTCGAGGTGAGTTAGCTGCTTTCACAATAACATAGGCTATCTGAAAAATCTGTAAAACATACAAGTTGTAAAAATGAATGTGATTATATGTGTGAAATGCGTATAAAATGAATATGTGATTATAAATTAATTCTGTTTTCCTGTTACCTACTTGACTAAGAAAATTAAATATGAAATGGTCTTCTTCAGTTTTTTTTCCCTAGAAATGCAATATGGCCTCAAATTCCATTTGAACTCTTTAGCTATAGAAATAAACTCACTGCACTATAAAGGCTCAGCTGCACTGAGACAGCTGATATTTGGAAAAAGAATTAAAAAGCACTCTGAATTTCACATAACTTAATAATTTTTAAGCTGTGGCTTCTGTCAAAGGCTTGTAAAGTTTTTTACAAGTATTTTCAATTTGTTCAAATAGTCGTATTTTTATATGCACATTTACATACACACTTTCTATAATGTTTACTGGTTGCCAAATGTCATAATTTTCTTGTTCTTAAGAAAAAAAGAACATAGTTTTAAGCCACTGAAAGATAATCACACCTTTTTCTAAAACATTCTGGGTTAAATCACATGGCTCTGCACAGTGATCATAAATAAACTTTATAGGACAGAAATGCATCAAATATGACTATAAACAGAATGGAAGCAGGTAATCAATGCTCATTGTGGTCCATTTCACCTGAGTTTTCAATAGATGGATCCAGGTTTATTTCTGTTCACAGGCTTGCATGAAGGCAAACCGCAAGCGACACTGCACAGCCACAGAGTGACTTATGCTAGTGATGCACAGCACCCTTTCTGCACAGAGTAACATCTAGGTGCTCCACTGAAGCTAAGGAAAGGAATCATCTATGGCCACTAAAAAAGCAGAGGGCTTAGGAAGTTACGGTTTTTAAGATGCACCACTGTGAGCCTGCACATGAGGATGCCAGAGGGCATTTTGAAGAAAATAGCACTAATTTAATACCTAATGTTTTCTAAATTGGATAGCAAATATAGTCATTGTTAAGAAGCTGCATGATTCAAACTTAGTCCACAGAAAATCTGATGAATATTTAGGTAATTAGTAATGCAGGTAAAAGAAGGTCCTACATTAGTCAGGCAAGTTTCTGTCAGTGGGAATAAGGAGTTTCAACATTTATTTCAACATGAAAAATCTATGTATAATGCTGCAAATTATCTCAGTTTATTGACATTAATAACATAACAGAAAAACTCCAGGAATAAGGAATAACCTATTTCACTCCATTGTTCTCTTTATCTAGTTTCATTTAGACACAAGTTCTATGACCACAACAGCTACATTTGATCTTGGTAAGAAATGTTATTTAAAATAAACAGGAAAAAAAACCCTTAACTTCCTCACATCCTCCTTCCCCTAATGACTAAGCTTTTTGAAATGAAACAAAATAGCTAGAGTGCATAATCTTCTATTATTTCCTAAGGAAAATAAGTAACAGCTATATTTTAAGCAACTAACTTTTACTCATTTTTCTACACAGTTACTTTGCATATTGTTATTTGCCTGAGTGAAGAATCCAGTGCAGTAAATAGTTTTTATTTGTATCTGCATTGTCTAGTCAAATCACATAAACTGTGCTTATGACTGTTACAGATTGCAGTATTTTTTTTAAAAAAAACCTTTTTTTTAATGTTTTGCTCCAAGCACTCATTAAAATAACATTCCCTAAATGCTAATGGGATAATAACAAAGGTTAAATTCATTGTTAGGGCTTCCACAATGGAAGATCTCTGGTTTAAGTCTTAGATGACAGTATATCCACAGTTTTGTAGAAGTCATAAAATTTGGAAAACCTCACAGGAGATTCAATGTTAAATACTGCCCTTAGACAGAAAACATTTAGTTCTGCAAATATCTGAGATGTGTAGCCAAGAGGCAAAACAACAGGAAGTCCTTTTTTTGTCTGCTTGCTTTGAAATACTATGCTGAGTAGGAGAGTGCAAGTTTCTAAAATTACTTTTCAAATTACAGCCCTATTTTAATAACATTTCCTGCACATTCTGCTCCAGATTTGTTTGAAGTCTGGTTCTTACCTTCTGGGATAGAATACTGTTAGACTGTAATTTATTATATACCTTTGGCTTTAATTATTTTTAGAATATTTCATACAAGAAAACTATAGTAATGTTTTATTAAAAAAAAAGACTGGTGAAAAGTCAAACGCATATTGCAGGTCACAATATGGTGGATACTATTCTTTTTAGTCTAAACTTGAGTAGGAAAAAGCTTGATAAATAAAATAGTGCATGTAAATGGTTCTTTTTAGCTAACAGTGAGTTATCAGGCTGATCCAGAAGACTGCTGCCCTCCTAGGCTCTCATCAGAGAGCTGCTAAGTGGTTTCTGCAGCAGTGCCGAGATATCTCTCATCCCACTGAGTTGCAAAACATCCCATTTTCTCCTGCATGTCTCCGTTCATCAGCGCAGCTGAAAGGCTGTCTTGTATTAAGGCACAGTTCCGTGGGCAGAGATAGGGAACTGGAATGGGAGACGGGATTTTTGGATGTTGCTGCACTGTCGATGCCTGCTACAGCCAAGGGAAGAGGAGCAATCAGAGACTTGACATCCATGCCCTTTTTGATATTACTCTCATCTTTCCCACTCTGACTGGGTGAGGTAGGTAGCATCTAATGCCTATTTTTTAGAAACACATTTCTTTGCAGGGTATGTAAAACTTGCAGAGTTCTACAGTGCTTTACACTGCTTTACTATGGATTTTAAGAAAAACAGATGTCTCAGCTTAGGGAAGTGAGAGCTGTGCTTTACAACCCCCTCATTACAGTGCCACAATACCCATAAGAAACACCACACATTCACTGCTTTAACAAGCTTGCAGAACAAGCTAAGGGTAACAACTGGCACCAAAGAAAAGACACTACAATTACAGCAGCTGATCTATAGTTCCCAGGGTAAGCCTATGTTAGGAAAGCAACACTGACTTCTCCCATTTTCTGCCTGAATGAAGAACCACTTGCCTCCAGGGACAAGACTACTTCCTTTCCTATGGACTTGCTTAGCCAATGGTATTCTGGTTACTGCACTACTACCAGCTAGAGCTTGACTGCATGAGTATCCTAATATCCATAAAGTTGAAACTATCGTTGAGCTCTGTTGTATTTAGGTCCTACTGTTACTGTGTTTACTTCACAAACAAACCCAAAAGTAAACTTGTTCTGGTTTAATAAATTTTAATACAGAGCTCATATTCTCACAGGGTGATGCATGGATGCCTGCTTTACTTTTTAAATTACATCAGTAAGACAGCTTAAGTCAAATGATAGGAGAACTATACAGTCTTAGAGCCCTTCTGTTTTGTTCAAGTTCAATAGAACGTAATCTGGAAAACCAAAGATTTCTGATATGAATGGGAATATGGAGCAATACCAAACTGCCTAGTGGTGTGACAACCTCTTAGCACAGCTACCAAAGTACAGCTGGTGCTTTTTCCCCTTACTCTGCTCATGTGTATAATTAAGGGAGCAGGAGGAACACAAGCTAAATAGCACTTTGAGCGTTTCCCTAACTGTAGACAATATGAAGTTGAAGATGAGAAGCAGAATGAGTTTTGGGTCTCGTTTTCATTAGTAACTGTCTCAGTAGTGAAGTCTGCAAAACACACATTTTGAGGAACACTTGCTTAAATTACCGCACTGTATCTAACAAATGTCTTAAAAGACACAGAAAAGTGCATCCTATTGTACGGGATAATTTGCTATACTAATATTATTCAGATAGAGCTGAAGTGAATCATTAATCTGCATAGGGTTAGCTAGTGAAGCAGGAAATTTCATTGTGCCTGACTCCCACCTGCTCTTCTATTTGAAAAATAAATCCTTCAGTTAGGACTGTTCATGCAAGTCAGACTGTCATCATAGAAAAAAATACTGCACCACACAATCCTGCAAAAGATTTTCAGTATTTCCTTTTAATTTTCCCATCACAGGAGTGTCATATCTCTAATGGAGGCTTACATTAGCAATCTGGTGTAAACTGTGTAGCGACTTATTTACTTTAATTATATTATCTTGTTGATTGTTATTCCAGTTCAGTGGTCAAGTAAACATTGTGTTCCTTATCAAGAAGAGAGCAGATATTGGGCAAAGGTTTGCTTCCATGCAGGTTGGAATAAATGTTATTAAGCCCTGTGGCCTGAAACATCTCTTGACTCCCACGGACTTATTTACACAGTCATTTAAAGGTTCTGTGTGAGACAGCTGAGCACTGCAGACACCCACTGTCCCAGTGCAAAACCCACCTAGATGAGTCAACCAAAGACACTGTCGCAGGACGACCTGCAGATTAATGGGGTGACTGGCTCCTGCACTGCAATACACAGGGGAAAGAGTATTTTTGGACTGTGTATGACTTATTACACTATGTTTGAAGGGGACTGTGTGAAAGAGTGAAGCTTATTATGGAATATTTAAGGGATGAATGGACTAGTCGAGTGTAAATCAACTAGCTGGTCCGTATGCTTGCCTGAGCTCCATCACTGCAGTCTGTCCTATTCTATCATTAAATCCAGTGTCTAATTATCTTCTATGTGGATGTGCGCTCTGTTGTGAGTTGAGAGTGCTGTGAGTGTTGAGAGCACAAGGGCTAGTGAGCTTCCTTCCAGCTGGACTGTCCATTGAGTAAAGATGACTGAGAGGCAGCTACTGGAGTAAGGCTGCAAGCTGCCGGGGCGTTATGCTCAAGTACCTGCAACTGAAAAGTGGTGGATCTCAGGCCAGCTAGCAGAGAGACTACTCTAGCAGGTAGTTACTGGAGCGATCTGTACTGTGCATATATGCACACAAATGCCACCAGCAGACTTTAGTGCTGACCAGCAGAAGAGCAAGAACCAAGACGGTGCAGCTGTGTGGATTTGTACAAGTGCTGTGTACTTAAGTGGGTGCTGATAATGCACTATAGTCTATTTATGCCCAGCTGGGTGGCCAGCTGTGAATGTCCTTTGCTCTCTCAGGAATATGGGCTCTGCCTTGCTCCTGGCTGAACCTGCAGGGGCAAAGCTGCCCCAGCCTTGCATCCATCAGGCAACCAGACGCACTGACTTCTAATACAGAGCATTACCCTCAGGCACTTACCTAACCAATGTTAATTTATCTATCAGCAACTTCTATATATCCATGTAGAGAAATCACTGTAACAACACATACAGATTTCTTCATATGCAGAGTACTACACATCTCTCTTAAATAGAATATTACCTTTGCAGAATTTGTTATTTGGGAATAGCCTCACTTTCATAGGCTTAAGATTTGAAACAGAGACCAAGTCCAACTACTTCTGCTAAGGAGCTAAGGGAGAGTTTTCATGAGTTTGTGAGGCAAACAAGCTCATTTACTTGTTTTCAAAGGTAATTCCTTATGATTTATGTAGTCCATCATACTTCAGTTCATGTTTGTTGTTATGAGTTACTACCTGCATCTGTTATTTACAATAGAAAGTAGACAACTTTGAAACAAGAATTACAAAAAAAAGTCTATTCAAAAATATATCCCTTTCTTTTTCTGCAGTTTTAAAACTTCAACATGCAACTCAGAGTAAATAAAAGACTAATTTAGGAAAGGAGTGGCTCTGAAAATTCTTCAAACCATGAGCTACCACAGATCTCTTCCTATCACTGTCCTGAGAGACACAGCAGTATTGGTTCCAAACATTCAGCCCACAGCTAAAACTCTGTAATTGAAAATGCTGGCATGGGGAAAAAAAGATGCTTAGCAGGAATCAACTGATATCAATTTAGAGAGCTGAACAGCTCCTACCATGGTACAGTTTGCCTTCTAATGACAGCATCTCTCCTGTTCATCTGAGCTGTTTCCAAATGAAATGCTGCTACCAGATGGGGAATCTGGGCTGAAAGCTGCACATACTTTATTCCAGTACATTTTTTTCTGCCCTATACTGTTACAAACAACTTTCGTTACTAGCTAGAAGAGCATTATTATCACAAGCTCTTTTCACTGGTGGCCAGCGATAGGACACGGGGAAATGGCAGTAAGCTGGAGCACAGGAAGTTCCGGCTCCAGGTGAGGAGGAACTTCTTTACTGTGCGGGTGACAGAGCAGTGGAACAGGCTGCCCAGGGAGGTTGTGGAGTCTCCTTCTCTGGAGGTCTTCAAAACCCGCCTGGATGCCATCCTGTGGGAAGGTTGGACTAGATGATCTCTAGAGGTCCCTTCCAACCTTGAATATTCTGTGATTCTCTGATTATTTTGTAAAGAATGTCACATATAAGATGTCCCCAGTACTTTTGGGGAAAAAGTAAGAAAGACTTAACTAAGCACACCTTGAAAAGCTCTATGATGGGTGTCTTGTCTAAAGCAAACCAAGTTTCAATTAGAATTTTTACATCTCTTCTAATTAGATAAAAGTTCACTCGCATCCAAAGCTCAGTTCTGTTCAATTAATAACAGTTAATAACAGTAAAAGTACAATCTTCACTATGCACTTTAAACCACAGTTTAAAAATGCCTCCATGAAAAACAGCAATCTCAACTTTCTCCCTAGTCTATATATAACTGCTAAAGAGGCCAGGACTCCTTTACAAATATTTTCTTCTTCTTCAGAAAAATAGATTCTTTATTGATATCTCTCACCTTTCCCTCATGTTCTAAGTAGAAGATGATTAAAACTTACATCAATTTTTTAACAATCAAAAGCAAAGTTTATTAAAACTGCACTTTATAAAACGTCAAATTACTGCCAAACTCTCAAGTTGTCCAGCTATTGAAATATCTAAGGTACATTAACCTAAATGGAGGGAGTCAGTACCTGGCAATGCCAATGCTGTTCTTTGCAATTTTCTCTGTTGGTTTTCTCTATTGTCCACTGTTCAGTTGTTTGTGGAGCTCTGAAAGGGAATAGCTTTTTTCTCTTGACTATATTTTCTGCTGCTCAGTGTAGAACAGAATTGAGGGTTCAAGGCAGTCATCCCTCTCATCACACTTTTAAACAATGGAAGAAATTCTTTTTTTTTTTTCCTTTCCCCAAAGAGTAATTGCTTCTTTCCGTGGAGAGATAATATGGAGAGGAAAACTGATAAGAACACCAATATTCAAACTTTTCTTCTTCAAACAGACAACAGGAGAGGAGAACGGAAAGGTTTTTCTATCTTGGTGCTACAACACCAACCACCAGTAGTGAGTCCCCAGTGCAAAGAGAGTATTCTCACTAAAAGTTTAAAGACCGTTTTCAAGGTTATGGTTTCTGTGCTTTTCAGCACAATGCTAAATGCTACATGGCATATAAATAAATTCTTATCTTAGTCCGAGGTGACACTTGGAAAGAGGTGTATAAGCACATCTGAAACTGCAGTACTAATAGCATAGAGAAACTTCTACATTGTAGTAAGCTAAAACTTCAATATTCCCCTGCCAAAATCATAGCCAACTGATACTCAAAAGTATTTCTCAAGAAGACTTCTTAAAAGTTTTTTAAACTTTTTTGCATTTGCTTCCACATACCTTGCTTCATTTCTTTAGCTGAACATCGATGTGATTTACAATACTGAACAAATACTGTGGCAAAGTTTCTAACCAGTAAACTTTAGAAATTTCAAAAGCATACACAAAGAAAGAAGAAACTGGAAAAGAAATGAGATTCTTAATCTGTTTTCCAGATCAAAGCAGTGCATGCATGTTCCAGCAAACATTTGAGTTTTTGATTCTTAATATTTCTTAAATTATCCTCAGGACTTCTTTAGCCATGGATATGTTGCTGCATGGCACAGCAGGGAATATATGAAATGTACAAAGGGAGTTCTGAGATAGATTTTTTTTATATGCTTTCATCTCATGTTCCTCTTGTTACAAATAGAATTTTCTCATGAATAATTAGCAAACATAATACTTTATAAGAAAAAAGTATTCTTCACCATGAAGTATGTTCTATGTAAGAATAGATCAAGGGTCTGTTTTGCCACATTTTGTAGCTGGAAGGTTCAATGCATACGTTTCTCCAAGTTTGTTTAGGTACTTACATCATGTGTTCAAATTAAACAAACAAAAGATAATGAGTGTTTTTATTGATGATCTAAACCATGTCACTGGGAAGGTACTAAGTGCTTCCACGCAACATGTGTCCCGCTGCACATGGATTTCAAGAGCAGAAGAAATAATTTTATCATTTATACTTTTTTATTATTGTGAAATGGTTATATATATATATATATATATATATTCCTCACTGTTCAGTTAACACAGGCTGACTTTGCGCAGTCCAAGTTCTGTTTAAACTTTCACTTTATTACCATTATTACTTTTTCTTAGAACAGTGTAAGATCTGCCAACAAATTAGTCCAATGTAGGGAGGAGGAAAAAGTGCTGAATAATCAAATTCAGTGCTCTTGACCAAGCTTTGGTCTACTGCGCATGCTATTAGGAACAGCAGGATTTTACCCTCTGGCCTAAACTCATATTTGCACCAAAACTTTTACATCTTGTTATCATCTTAAACAGAAGAAAATTAAAGACAACCTCAATCATATTTCATCAAGTCACTGTGTCAGCATTGGTACAATCATGTAGAGCTATGTATCATTCAAATAGCAAAGTGCCTTCTTGCTATTACAAATACTCCTCCTCCAAACCTTAGCTCATACAGAGATCATTACCAAAAAGCAATTTGGTCAATGAATAATCAAACTGTTAATACATGTTCTGCTGTCTTTTTGCTACCACTAGCTTTTATGCTGATCTTGCCTACCACTGACTCCTATTGCCCCTGGAATTCTTTAGTTTAGCACAGATCTTACATTATAAAAACAATTTTGTTTTTAAACAGCTATCTCCACAGCAGCACTATTCCATTTCATGATCACTAGTATCAGCTGCAAGTGATTTTTTTGAAGTTAGTTTTTAATTCACTATAAACTACTCGCTCATGACATTTTCTCAGCAAGAAAAATCTGTTCAAGCCCCAGCCTCCACTGATCCCAATATCTGTCATGCCATGAGTCTTCCAGACTCTATGACTCTCTTCAGGACCAGAAATGCCAATATTACAAAATCAGAAGAAAGCCTCATAGTCATGCGAAAATGCACCAGCATGGTGCAATTCAGGATTCTGAAGCTATAACACAGTATTTAGGACCTCTCTCTGAAATTACTTGCCAAAGGTGAATAGCAGTTCCTGTAACAGCTGAAAGTGGAAAGGGAAAAACAGTATGCATACCTGTTGCAGACATCTAGGCAAAATTTAAGGCAAATTACTTCAGAAAGAAAAAACTATAGATTCTTGAACTTCTGTTAATCTTTGTTGGTGTATATTATTAGGATACAAAGCTTAAAGCAACAGTTTACTTAAAAAATTCTTTCTGATAAAGCACAGAGCAATAAAGTTAAGTTTGTAAAGACTGGGCAAAATAATGCTGTGGAGATTTATTGCTAATACAACCACTTAACCTAAATAGCAGCACTGTATATGCTGGATATTACAACTGATTTTTCAGTACTATAATGACTTCCTAGCATTGCAAGTTGCATTATTACTCCATCCAAGAAAAGCATTCCTTTCTTTGTGCTGTAGAAAAGTCAACTTGAGTAACATTACTAACATTTATTAGAACTCCTAGCAGCTTAATGCATGAGGTTCTGCTGGAGTTACAGCTGGCAGAGCTGTGCACTCTTGACCCTTGAGTAAGGACAAAGATCATTCATTTTTCTTTAGGCTTTTGTCTGAATGACATGAAAATGGGAAATTTAATTGTAAGGAAAAAAATGAACCCTGGATAATATCTGTCACTGACGTGCGTACATTCTATTCAACCATATTCTCCTGAAGAAATGGAAGAGAATTATTGTAATGTTCTGATTCAAGTCTGCAAATGCAACCTGTCTATAAATACATTGGTTTTATAACTAGCATCCAGTTATGAGTGCAAAAATTGGCTGGGAACTTCAACAGAACATCATTCATTTTTTCATTAGTTCAATGGTCCCATTTTCTCTGTTTATTTGCATAATTTTTAGGGCTTTTGCTTTAACAGTCCATTGGCACTTAGGTGTAACTTAGCCTGAGATCTGGCCTTAGGATTTTTTTTTTTTTTGAGATAATTAAATGCTTTCTATTCTCAAATGCTTACATTATTTTATATCAGAATGATTCGTGTGCAAGAAATACTAAAATATGCAGGATGACAAGTCTAAGTTGCAGGCAGGCACTATATCTCACAGCTTCCAAAACTCACAGATTACTCGTTTATGTTTAAATTTTACAATCAGTTGAAGCCAGCATAGCATGCCAGCTGCTCCTGAGAGAGGTGGAACTGATTTCCCTACCACCTCCAGAAATATGCTCCTGGACCCTCCCTCATGCTAACATTGAAACTCACACATCAAGCCAAATTAGAAAATTGATCTGGCAGAAGCCTATCCCTCCAAAAAATAAACAAGACTAGTTTTCAGCCAGCTCAAGGAATGGATCTGGTTCACTGCACGGGTGCATCAAGTGAGTGCCAGATCAAGGGAATAAGAAAGTTTAGCCAGACGGGGGCATGCAGAACAGGTTAAAGTAATCATGAAACTGCAGTGTTTGCTGCTGTTCATATTGCTCTCTTTACACACTTGAGAAAAAGAATGAAACAGATTGATATTTACTGCTGAGATGCTTCACAATTTGGATTTATTTTAGTTTCTGTGAGGTTATTTTCTGGTTTGGGGACAAAGAAAAGCCACTGGGTTTCTACCTTTACAGAAACTACAGAAGTTTCTCAATTACGAAACTGTCAGTAAAAGAAAAATAGAAAATATTGGCCATAAACCTAAGAAAAATGTTCGGACATATTTTACAGGTTTAGTATGTGAACACTGACTGGCATTTAATTTTACTAATTTGGTTGTTGTAACACAAGAGTAAACAGTGCCATGAATCTTCTCTTTGTTCCTTTAGCTGTTCTGATATTTGATGTCAGAAATTCTTCATGGCAATCTATTTGTATTTTTTCCATCAGAAAACATTTTTATTCTCCAGAAAAAAAGAAAATCTAACATGAAAATCAACAATTCCCTAGCAATACCTATGAATATCTTTTGTCCACCATGTAGTAGTAGGCTGGTGTATAAACACTATTTCAGTATGACTGGGTGGCAAAATTGGTTCTGATTCCATGGGTTCTCTTTGGTTTAACTATTATCAGTTAAAACAGAAAACATGAACCTCTATTCAAAGCAGCAGCTTTGTTCTGAAATATCCTATCACCCAATCTACACTCTATTTTACTTTTGCTGTAGGAGAAATTCAAGTTAATCTTTAAGCACTATTCTAACCAGATCTAATTGCATGGTTCAGCTGGGTGGACACCAGTCTGCCCAATGGGTTACATTAGCTTTTAAAACCAGGCACTGAGGATATGCTTCCAGAATACAAATTCATCCCACAACTTCTAAGTGGCTTAGACTCAAAAACCTGCCTATTTCTCCCTTAAGGAGAAAATAAATTGGGTAAAGATGTAGACTCAGCAAATCCATAGCCTTTGCCTCTTAATTTGTAATATGACACGGTTCCTAGAATATGTGTTTTCAGTCTAGCTTTGGACCGGGACAGTGAAATAGATACAATCTCACTTGCTAAAAGCACAAAGAAATGGCTAATGAGGAAATACAGCCTTATCTCTGAGATTACATAACTCTTCCAACCCAGTCTCTCCTACAGCAATCTTTTTGTAACCGTCACAATCAAATCTTAGAAGGGAGGGGAATAAGCGCAAGATGTGGACAGCAATTGGTGATGAAAATAAGAATTCAACTGCTCATACAATCTTTCATTAAACACAGACATTCCTTAAGGTAGATGTATCAGGAACAAGTAACCTGTCTCTTTCAGGAACCAGTCTCTTTCTGGACACATATATAGACAAAATCTTCAGCACGCATCTGCGTGACTGTACTAGTCAGGCTGACCTCATGTTGTCCTTGGTAAGCAAACATGTGATCTCTGCTGCTGTGTGGCAATGATGAATCCTGAAAAAGAGCTGTGCTCCCAAAAGAGACCTTGCTAGTGTTGTGCATCAAGGGATCTGACAGCTGCAAATGTTTCCTTCACACGGTTATCAACAGGGCAGAGTCTTACTGGCAAGACATAGAGCAAATGAGAAGCAAGATCTTTTCATAGGAGGCTTCTCTCCAAACACAAGTCAGCAATATTGCCTGAGTCACAAGGAAACAGCATCATCGTTGTGTACTCAGTATTTGACAGACTTGATACAAAATCTGGACTTCAGATGCAAAGCTTACACGGGCCAATCCACATCAGCTTTTTTTGTTCACACAAGGTACATGCTTTCGAAATGCACCTCCCTACTGTCCCAATTGACCATGCCTTGATTCACATCATGAATAGACCTTGGAGCTCACAAACTGTGCTCCTTTCAGATATAACAAAACCAGAATATGTTCAGAAGCAAAGCTGATTCATTTGAACTGCTAATGGATATTCAGCCCACGGTCCAGAACATAGTTCCAAGTCAATCTCCAGACAAGTGGACAGTGGGGAGGCTGAGTGTTCAGCATCAATAAACAGAAGTCTTCTCCCATTATGGTCATAGTCTTTGCTATGGCAGAAACAACTGAATATCAGTTTCATACGTTTTCCTCAATTGGTTTTGAATTTTACTCAAGTGGTAATATTTCAAGTGGTCATATAGAGGTCATATTTCACATTTTGTGTATCAGTCAGTCTTCTATAAACAAATCGTGCATTGTATGCAACCCAAAATTCAAGTTTTTTTGTTTTAATCAAGTAGCATAAAGCACAGGACCAAAATTATGACTCATCACACATTTCTTCGCATGTAGTATCCATAACTCCGCTGTAAAAGCTCTACTTTCAAGAGTGTACTTTATGTTATTTTTCATGTTTGCAGTTGCCTACCCAGAGCAGCGAGGAAGTAAAACAAGTATTTTGCATGGAAATCTTCCTTAATGAACTTTTTTCAGTTTGAAGATGAATGTGCACATACACATACAAACACTTGGATTCTTTGTTTTATTAAAAGGAAAGATTTTTTTTCCCATTTAAGCTCTTCCCACAGACTGCCACGCTGAGCTTTTATAACACTAGTCTGAGTCCTATCCTGCTATTTTCATGTCCCAGACTGAATTTCTCCATTCAGCTTGTCACAGTTGCCTAGTTCTATCATGTCTGTCCTTTGCCAAGAGTCTCCCAGTTCTGCACTCTTGCGTAGAAAAAGCAAAAAGAAATGCACAACACTCAATTTTGCAACTCTTTTAATCTTCCTGGCAGTACTGTTAATAAGAAGAGCTAAGAAAGATGAAATATGTGTGTGTTTCTGCTCATGGACATTCAAGTGCATGAAGCAGCAAACAATAAATAATAATAAAAAGGAAAAAAAAAAGCTAAAATATTCTCCACCTAAATTGTATCTGGTCAATATAGAATTACAAGTAATGACTTAACATAAGCATAGCAATGATGTCTGCTTTTTATAAATGCTTTTCAAAATAGTTCTGTGAAAGACAAACATTCTCTTCCTTCTTTCACTTATTCAGTTTTCTATGTATTGCCAGAAAGTCCACTTCCCAGAAGTATCACATGTGCCCCTCAATAATAAATTCCATGATTCTAAAAGCTCGTATTCTAAAAAGAATTGGAATATACTTCAGGAAAAAGTGGGACTCAATAATTTCCATCCAGAGTCTATTTTTTCAGAATTCTTTTTTTAATTCCCTCTTCCGAGTCAAGGGAGGGAGGAGAGGTGAAGAAAGTGGTCACTACCAGCACTTAAGAAATTCAGAATTCATGTACTGCAGGAGCTTTACAGATAGAATGACTAATAACTTAGTCAATGATTCTTACTCTTGAACCCAACCTTATGAGGTGTTGGCATGTTAGCTTCTTTAGAAAGAGCTATCATCTTAAGAAATACATGACTGGGAAGGATTATCTAGACACAATCTCTGGAAATTAAGTTGTAAATATGAAGTCCAGGAGTTACTTGCCAAGCATCAACTATTGTCTTCATTTTAGCTCCACAAACACTACAAGTCACATAAAATATTCCAGCAGCTTTTTAAAAAATTGAAGCACCTAACCACACAAATATGCTCTTGACATAAATATCCCTGTCGTACCAAGGATACTGCTAATGTCCTAGATTCCTGCAACAGCAGGGAATTTGTTAATAAGTGTCCTGATGTGTGCAGAAATCAGGAACAGATGGGCTGACCACCTCACCTCAGAGAGCCAACTGGTTTTCCTGTGTATTTGCCAATTTTCTTTAAAGGTACTCTGCTAATCTTCCACAATATGAAAACATTAAACAGCTTGAGCATTTAGGATAGCATGAGTATGGGGAATATGTTTTCCCTGGAAGCCCCTTCATTTTCCTTTTGCTAAGTCTTTTCTCCACACTTATAACAAAAGAGCATAACTCATTGAAGAGAGGGAGCTTATAAATAAGAGAACGCTTATTTCCTAAAAATTGTACTCACTGGACATGAGTTACTTGTGTTGCACTTGAACTCCATCACTGTAAGGCCAGACCCTGGCACAGTCGTGGCACAAGCAGCAGGAGCAAATAATGCAGAAGAGCAGACTTGATCTTTTTTTTAATATGTGAACACTTTGTAGATGCAATGATCTAGCACACTGAGTGACCTACCATAGTGAAATCAGATCTGTAGTTCCACTTTCAGGAACCAGGGCAGCTCAGCTTGATATAATTTTTTTCTGAGCAGCCTATACACATTACAAAGAAACTTCTACCAAATAAATCTGCATTCAAGTTTTGACCTCCTATGCACTTGCTGGATGAAAAGCATTGTAAAATCTAATTTCAGATGTAGAGCTATGAATGGTATGTCAAAACACTCTTGTCAAATAGATAAGAAACAATAATTATAGAAACGGCTAAACTCTTCAAAATTGAAGGGTTAAGAGCAAAGCATCAATCAGCACAGAGGCTCAGGGCGAATAGTCACAGCTTTTAACTTGTAACTTTTTCAAGGGGTACAATTTTTAAAGATACCTTAGTGAATTAGGAATCTAGTCTCCATTACAGATAGAAGTTCTTTAAAATTAATATGTGACATCTCAAATGTGTATGTGAAGGAAACTTCTGTGTTTTCCCTACCTGGTTGAAGATCTGTTGGTTCCTTCTAAAGTTAAAGAGATTTCACCTCTTCAAACAATTTTAACAGCTATTGCTAACTACTGTACAACATTTTTATGACTGTAGTGTACAGTAAGGTAAAAATATGTAAATAACCCCGAAGGTCAAGCATTACTAAAGGAAGGAATTGCAATTATTTTTCTCATATTTTTTCATTAAATTAGGATATGCTAAAAGCACTCCATGTACTGTCATAATTATCAGTAATAACACAGAAACTAATGCATTCCTGCAATTTACAGTCCATTACTTGTAGATTTTTCATTTGTTATTTCCATCTACAAAAAGAAGTTGTGTATTTTGGTGCTGAAGCAAGACTATATCAGCACAAATACAGCAATTACTGAATCCCAAATACTGTAAAGAACAGTATTTTTTTTCAAAGAGGTCTCAAAGATTTTTTTGTGACTTCCTCCACATTCTAAACAGAGGAGAAAGCTCAGTGCTGTTTATACAAAATAGCATGCAAACAAAAATTTTCTAAAATTCCTCAAAATCCAAACTCTATTTCTTATTAGCAAGACATTCCTGAAGCCAAAAAAGTTGCAACATACTTGTTATAAGGAGATGATATCAGCATTAACCTTATGGAAAGGATTGCCAATCTTTATTTGAACAGTAAGACAAACTGGGAAAGAATTTGAGCCCCACTCACTTAAATAAAACAGAAACCAAAAAACAAAATAAAACAAACGCACATAAGA